>JAQIXG010005848.1:0-10985 GCA_034700105.1 Oconnorella tubifera
TATATAGGCATAATTACAAGCAATTATTACTCTACTTATTGTATCTTATAGGCCTACGAATGGATGAAGTAAAGTTTAATTGTTACTGTAAATTTGATATTTAAAATATATAACAATTTTGTATTCAACTAATGACCGAGTGTAAAATTTAATAGTAAAGTTTTTGCTACATTTAACTTAATCAGTGTTGTGATCCAGCTTATTTTGTGAATGTCTTGACAGTTGGCAAGATTTTTGTCTTAATTTTTTCTTAAATCTCGACAAATAAAAAATAAATAAAAAGCATAAAATGATAAAGCATTAAATTCAACGCTTTTGAAATTTGTATAATTTAAAATAATCTTAATTTTTTTAACCAATTCTCGTAATGAAACAATGTAATGAAAGAGATAGCCTAATTTATATAGGCCTGGATGCACAAAGAAATATATAATGTAGAATAAAATGTAGAATATATATGTCTATTATGTCTCAATATCTTAATATATTATTAGGTCTGTAATCTAATTTGAGAGCTTGAGAAAATTATTAGTCGATCAAACGGGATCAGCATATTAAAAATCTGATCTTTGGCAAGATTTCAACGAAATCTAATCCCTGCACTAGGGTCATGGACCCTGAAGCAGTGTTAAAAGAGTTGAACTTGGGTGAAAAAGGTCACAGAAAAGACTTCTATATGGCTGAAGAACGACTTTGAAATTAAAATCTGCGCGTTAAATAAGACAGCCAATAATAAGGCAGTCAATTATACGCGCCACGTATATCAATTTACAGTGTAGAGGCTTCACCGTGGGAAGGGTTGCATCGCGATATATGATGCTGCACTGCTGGTAATCTTCTCGCACCGACGTGATTCACTAAAGTTGGACTTATTCGAGAGTCATCCATCACTTTTACTGCAATTCCAGGGAAGCCAGTCTGACAGCTGCTCCCTCGCTGACCCCTCGCTGCATGCTGTGTCGTGTCAGACGGTGAGAAGGGCAGTGAAGTGTGCCTCGAAGAAATAACGTCTTTATTATTGTGTCTATAAATGTTAGTATTTTATCAGTTTTCGGATATTTCTTTTCTTTTCAAATTTATTCCAGTAGTTTACTCGATAAAAAACAAATATTCAATCACTTAAAAAACTATATTTAGCAAGTAATTTAGATGAAAATTAAATAGTGATTGTTAATGACGCAATTAATATATCGCAATATTATGAAAGATTTCAAGGCGCAATGAGCTATTTTTTGAATAGACTTAAACGAATTTCATTATAAATATTGTAAAAGAATGTCTGCTTTCTTCCTGATGATCAAATATTTCATATAAATGTTAATGTTTGCTTTCTCCGAGTCATCTTATATGATCTTGTTTTATTGACAATTTTCATAAACTCTACTAATTAAATAACATTTATTTAACAATAAACTAATTTTATTTTAAACTGAAGTTTAAGTAGAGATACTATCTAAATATACTCTGCAAGTTATATTTTATATAGCTTACAAAAGAATAATTCAGAGAAAAATTATATATAATTTATAATTAATCGTACACTAGTAAGCCGTCGCTTATTTTGCATCTCAGAGTTTAATATAGGCGTGTAATGAATGTGACCTTCAAGATGTTCGAATTACGATGATTTCAAATTTGAATGATTTAAAATCTTAATTTAAATTAGTTTTAAGATATTGTAGATTCGATTTATTGACGCGATCCGATTTACAAACAATTTGTAATTTTTTCTAAGGTTTTCTGAAATTCTAAATTAATTTTTTCCTAATGTGGCTCCGTGGATTGGATCAAACTAGGCTATCGAAAATTTAACGCAAGAAAGAGATTTTTTAACCTCTCTCTACCCTCCTATTCGCACTCAAATAAATATTATGTTTAGATCAAAAATCTAAACTTTCTCTCAGGTGATTGCCTTAGGATTATTCAACTCTGACTCCGCAGTAATAATGATGGATCATATTCTCACCCGGAATTGATTCTGCAGCTGTGATAATTTAAAAGTTTCCAGCTGAGTGGATGCGATCCGTGATTTACTGATCGTGATTGGACGAGAGCCGCCCCTCTGGTGTTTCCACTTTAACTTCATATACTTTACCCTATTTCACCTGATAACGCTGATTTGATCTTAAAAACATTTGTATCCAAGATCTTCTAAGTTTAGTAGTCGAAGTTAGGTTCTTCTTGAGAAATTCTTTTAGTTTTTTCAGATTTTTTTAATTTTAAGTGAATAAAAATTTGAAACAGGAATAAATATGATCATGTAATATTATACAGATTACCTATAAACATAATAAATTATTGTTTTAAAGCAATGAATAGTGAATTAATTTAATGAATATAAATTATAATATTATACCATGATAGTTAAATGCCAATTGTCATTACCAAGAACCGACTTCAACATTTGCATAATTTGTCAGTAATCAGTTATTCTTTTTTTATTAAAGTTTTGGATTGCTCATATTAAATCTTTTTTTAGATGAAACAGTGTTCTGATCGATTGAATAATCTCATAAATCTCTTACTACCATGAGAAAGTTATCTTAATCATGACGCTTGGTTTGTTAAGCTATCTACCTGGTATATGAGATAGTACTCCATTGTTTGTTTAGACGATACGCTATCTTCATTATTTCCCTCTTTCATTGCAATATCTTGGCTACTGGGTCTGTATGATGGACATATGAAGTCTATATCATCGTGCAGTTGAGCTTCTATAACATGAGCATTCCTACTAACCTTGAAACTGTAATTAATGAAACCTTTTTTAAATACAAAATGAAACATGAAGTTTTTATTCAATTTATAGCTTGTATAAAACAGCAGTAAAATAAAAATAACAGTAAAATAGGTATATTTTTTATATAATCACAAAATGGCACAAACAAATATCATATAATAATTAGGCCCATTGTTACTGTATTAAAGTTTTCCAGTTTAGCAATTAAGCTTTAAAATGTGATTAAAAATAGCATCATTACTCTGGAAAATGTTATAGGCCTACAATAACTTAACAATTGTAACGAGATCTCATTAGTCCAGCGCAGTTGGTCTCACGATCATCGTAATGCCAGGATCAAATTGATCCCTTGACCGTAACCAAATTGTCATTGAAGAATGTTCTTAAAAGTCAAATAGACATCTACAGTATAGCAGCAATGAATATAATGATCGGATATTTCCATCAGCAAAGTAATCATCCGAAATGAAAGATAAGCGTACAAGGGTTTACTCTGATAAGTATCTACTATATATAATGATTATAATCGTATATACGCGATAAGTTAATCATGCACTTTCTGTAAAGTATTCGAAAAGTCTTATATATGTTAACTAAAGATCACAAAATAATGTAAAGCAGATCTAATAATTGGTAGAAAGTCATATTTAATATTAAAACAATTGTATGCTTATCAATGATTATAATCATGCGTATATTCACAACCGATTAGCTTCATGTTATTGCGTTTTGTGTCTACTGTATACGCCAAACTTGACCAATCAATAAATTTCAAAGTTCTGAGAGCCTTGCCGTCCCCCATTTTTCTGTGCAAAGATACGGACTAATTATTTTCATAAAGTGTGAAATTTTCATCGGTGTAAAAATGGTGGAAATGTTTTTCAGTAGTGATTTAAGAATTTTTTTTCATGAAATCAAAATAAATACAAATTTCAAGCTTACAATATAAAGAAATATATACAATGTAACGGTAATACTTAATAAGACAAAGTATTTCTAGGAGGAAAAGAAGGTCCAAACGGTGGCCTAGTTCACATAGCTTAGGGCCAACCCCTGTTGGGTCTGTTCGATGCGTTTCATCGAAAAAATCTCAAGCACTCGGTATACTGAGTGTTTTAGGTTTAGTTTTAGTCTTCGAAGAACTAATGGTCGCTGACAGACGCTTTCTAAATCGTTTTATCTTCTTTCGGTCAAGAAATCGTACAAACAAAACATTCAGAATTAATTACGGCCAGTAGGACAATAAACAATACCGATACTGATAAAAACTGACTTTACTAATCTAATGTGTATTTCACTTATAATTATTTGCTATGTTTATAAACTGAATTAACTGTAAACCAACAAAGTAGATTACTCCTCTAATAACTTAAACATGAACATAACATGATAAAATTATAAAGTCCAGTCATTCTAATGTGTAGACCTAGGTATACTTCAAATAATACATTATTTCAGACAAATGGTGCTCATCAATGCCAGTCTTAATGATGCATCTATAGACCTATAATGCTTGACACGAGAGAAGCTCACCTCACTCTCGTTCATGTTATTTACTGATTTAGGAAAATTAATTGAACAAATGTGATGTCTGACGTTATCATAACATCAAATTAATATCACGATAATGAAAAAAATCAGATTGTTAGATATCGAAAGATAGTTTATTTGACATTTTTATAAGTAAATAATACAAGTACAGCTGCTTCCATATGGTTCGCTGAGAAATACGGAGAGCAGAATGTATTTGAATAAAGCGATATACAGAAATACTTCAATAAAACAAAAACATACAAACATAAAGCATAAATTGAACTAAACTTATATGTTGACCTTATTATAATTTTGAATATCAAATTTTAATTTAATTGTAATAACTTAGTTAAATTTCAGTTTTATTTTATTTTAATCATAATACAAATGTATGCATTCTGTGATATAAGTTTTATAGGGTAAACGAGAAATAAGAATCTAATGATTTGAATTACAGTCGGTCGTAGAGAATCATCTATTCTATTTGTTAGTAGTATCGCAATACTAACAAATTGTTCAATTCTCTCAGCATGTGGTCAGAAAGTTATCGACAGATTTTTAAAGCACATGATTATAATAACACGGTCAGCATTACGAAAAAATTGTAGAAGTTACTGTGAAATTGAATATTCGTGTATACTATGACATTGTATAATTTGTATTATAATACGCGCACACGTTGAAAGATGCCTTTCTAGTAATCTGCTGACCAAACTTAGGATTATTTTAAATTCTATGAATTTGATGCACTGCAAAACTGCAAAACTCTAATATAAAGGTCTTCATAACAAATTGGATTCGTTGGAGTCATCTGCTGTTATTGATTTTCATGTTTTTAACGTTTCCAGTTTCAAGTTACAATATATGTTTTTATGACATCACGAATTGTGTTATATGATCAATATTCATTAAAGTAACTAGAAACCATTTAACTGGAAACCAATAGTTAAGAGACTTTTAGCATAGGCATATTTAAATCAGTCACAAAATAATTGTTTGCAACAGGATTAAAATGGATCACAATAGTAAAATGTCTACAGAGTACGTCTTTTGGTATACATTATACACTTTAGCCTACTCTACCGACATTTCGTCTGTAACGACATTTAATAGGGTTAGGGCTAAAGTTAGGACTGTGGTCACTACATCATGCTGTAAGTGCACGATTTGCAGAGCATCACTAAGAGACAAAGCTTGATTGCATTCTATTTGTAATTAATTAGTATCGCCAGTATTATGGGCATATTTATATATTAATTTATTATAATAATATATAAATTTATATTTCGAACATCACTTTGAATGTAAATTAGAATTTAAGCTACAGACAATCTATCACAATACTTACATTGGATTAGATTTATTCCAATAAATAGGAGCGAGACTGATAGAATCCAGTTTATCTGTCATTAGTAGAAAACATTCGATGAAAAAACTCCACGCATAACAACTAAACTGAATTGTCATAGAAGCCGATTTCATGTTGATGTCTATTCAGTGACTTTAAGAATAATAAATCTAACTAAATAAAATGAACATATGAAGCATTAACACTTCAATCCAACCAGTCAACCCCTGTACTTCCTATAATTAGATTAATATTATGACACTTCTTTGCACTTCGAGAATCGTTATCTGCCATCTGTGAGTCTGCAGTGAAGGTATCCGGAAAAATAAGTTAAAAGCAGTAAAATCCGTTTTAGTAGAGCAAACTGCCAGTTGGATCTACTGTAACAGTAACTAGTCAGGGACTTCATTTCAGTTTTTTTCCGGTAGGTGGGGGGATAATTATTTTCCAAAATACGTATATATATAGATAAATGTGTCTTTATTTCACAATGTCAGTATACGGTGGTATGTATAATTATAAATTGTTTACATTTTTTGGTTTTGCTTTGATATAAGGATATGCTTGTATTAACATATAAAGTATCTTTTGTTTAATTTTAGAAGCTATGTATCATTTATTTTTCGACAAATTTCTTTTATTCAAGTGCAGCAGGTTTTTTTAACACGGTTACTGCAGTGATCATTGAAATTTTAATTACATTGAATAATTTTTGCTCGCTTAAAAGAATCAGACCAATCTCAAGACTATACTTGTACAGAATTAATAGACCAATGCTCTTTTGTAGAAAAAAGGTGCCGGAATTATATCTGTAATGTTTACTAGCTTCAAAATTCTGTTCAATAAAATTGTTTGCTAGGTGCCTTTATTTGACCAAACAGTGAACACCCCTCCCTTCCCTTCCTTTGGTGGCCAGGCACTTTCACTTGGAGCTAATATGTGGGGCGGGGGGAAATTTACTTGTACATTTTCGCGGTTTTTTGGAGGGGCGCATTATCAAGTGGGAGGTGGAAGGCACTCTCGGCAGGCCTACCACTTGTAGATGGAGGTTAATGCCTAGAAAATGCAACAATCACCCCTCAACTGTTACTAAAAATTGAGTTGGAGTTACTCTCCCCCCTTTAATTAAATAATTTCATATAATTGTCCCCACTCTGAATAATATTTGAATTTAAATGAATGAGATTTATTGATGGAGAGTGATTAAATTCAGTGATCATGAGTGATGTGAGCTTGAGTGATCGAAATAAGTGATTTTGAGTCACGCATGTGGAGTGACCACTGAAAAGAAGTCAGGCAGCCACCCTCAAATAAACTTGGGCGTGAATTTATTTTTTGTTTATGTTTTATTTTAACGTAAAATATTTTTGTTTTCTTGCGGATTATTTGTGATGTTGTCTTCCCTCGTCATTTAAAGGTATTAATAAATCTTCATTTTAAGTTTAATGTCTATTTTATAATATTTATTTACACGCATATAATAAGACTTATATAAGCCTACTTTTCGAGGTCAGTCACTGGTTATTGCGAATAAAAATTATTAATTTATATTATATTATAGAAAAATGTATTATATATTATTGTAGGAATAATGATTGGTTGAGTAAGCATGTCAGATTTAGGTTTTTGTGCCTGCAGTTTATATAGATGCATTGCAGATTATATCATCAGACGAAATTGATTAATACATGACATTTTTGTGTCAATGACCTTTCGATCCCTGATATAAATCCGCATACGTTATGTTGTGTACATTTATATTATACTCTGTGCAAAATATTTAGCTCACGACTCTACTACTTGTTATGCTCTTATTTAATACGAATATTTGTTATGTTGCTCTCTATTTTCTAGGGCTTAAAGTTGCTGCTATATTTGTTTACTTCCACTGGATCTTTATAAATAGTTTGTTGACATCTTTATCAATAGTTATTTCGTTTAATTTTTGTGAAATACTTACGTATATTTTTTGTTACGCGTATTTGTTACCAAGTGAGTGCTCTAGGATGTCTAAGAAGGGCAGCCAAGATCTGGTAGAGTTTGTTAATCTTGTGAGTGCTGAAGGAGACGGATACGGGGCAACTAGTGATCATGCTGGTGACAACGATAACATCGCGATTGTAGTGACAGATGCAGGTATGATCCAGAAGTTTTCAAACTTTAATTTTATATTAATTAAATGATAATGTTTGTAATTGGGTGACAATGTTTTTCAGACTCCCTGTTAGTTCAGTATAATTCATTCAGCTCATTATTTACATCTTATTAGTTATTATCAAGCCTAAGTGTACCTTTAACCAGATTTTTATCCTAATCATTAGAACGCGATGATTCTTATTTGTTTTCTGATATGAATCTGGTTTGACAGTAGTACTGAAATCAAGAGTGGGATAAATGAAAATGAAGCTTTTTATTATAGATACTTTTACAATTCTAAGTCGTTAAGAAATGCAATGTTTTGGAATATCTGGCATTACATGAATGGATATTTTTTATATATTCTGATTTGAAAGTGCATCTTTAAAGAAGTTTGAGTTGCAAATTATAAACATAAAATTAATTATAATATATAATCGGTAATTGTATCTTGCGTATTATTGTAAGGTTACCTTTAGTTATTATTAGGGTTACGGGAATTTGGATTCTAACTCTTGTATCAGATTAATTATTTATTTTTATAGTTTTTAGATATTACTTTATCTTTTTTTATACTATATAATAGTATTACCTCTGTTTTACCCCTTTACGAAACTTTTTCTTTTAATTCTTTTAACTAGTTATATTTATTGCTGTGAATGCTTCTAATATATTTGTTAATCTAAATAATATATTGCTATTTATTGTTGTTATTTTATTTATCTTAATATTATTGTAAATAACATGGCGCTTTAGAAAGGTGTATTGTTTAGTCTTTTTAAACAATTAAAATGTATATATTTTGATGCTGTTTGCAGTATTTAATCTAACTTCTTTAAGTTTAAATAGTTGTTGAAATAAGTTTTTACTTCTACTTAACATCTCATTGATAATCTCGTATATATGTATATATTATACTTGTTGTTATTCTAATATTTAATTTAAATTTATAATTTATCAGAGATTACTCCTACTGGTGTTTCTCCAGCATCACTTCATGATAAAGTCGGTAGGTTTTATCATGATCTAATCTTATTGCGTTATTTCTGATTTGTTAATTAATATTTCTATTAATTTTTGTTTCTTGCCTGGTTTCTAATTACATTTGCTTGCTTGCTTCTAACTTTTGAAAGCTTCAAAGATACGCCAATGATTTTTGTTGAAATAAATAAGTTTTGAGTCGTAGCTAAAAACTCGACATGTTTTGGTTAAGATTATTAATTGCATGCAAGGTCAGTTGTTTGTTTATGTGAACATAAAGTTACGACAGGATATTGAAATCTATAATTAACGCAATTAACTCGTGATTATTTTCATTTGAGTGATGAATTATCACTCTTATCTTTTCAATTTTTAAGAATTCAATGGTAATTTGTAATGCTTTTAATTTGTATTATTTTATTTTGTAATTGCCTAATTTACAAAAATTGCAAATTTTTTTATTTTATTATGCACATCTATGATTTTTGTTTTGTAAATATATTGACTTAATATTATTTTGTTGTAATTACATAGTTGTCTATTATAAGACAAATTACTAAATTTGTAACATTTCTTCCTGCTTATTACTTAAAGCTGTCTGTCTGATTTTTATTCAAATCATCATGTTATTACATGAATCTGAGTGATGATTAAGTTTGTTTTGCAAATAATTTTTTGTGCAACATGAGAAAAGTCTTTATATAAGCGAAGCGGTATATTTAAATATAACTATATTTATGCATAACATCATCTAACGACATCATATTAATTTTGTGTATTGCTTTGTTACTTGAGATGTTATTATTAATAATGTATTAATTAATTAATATTTGAAATGATGTCTTAATTGATGGAATTAATTGATGTCTTAATTGATCTTAATGTCCCATTGATGTAACACAGGGATTAGATTTCGACACAATTCCAATGGAAGTATGAGCCTTGATTTAGGTAAATGTCACCTTAGTTAAGTAGAACTTTCTCTCTGTTCTCTGTTTAGATTTCTTACTCTTTTTTATTCCTATATTCCTGTTGAACATGTTTGCATGTGTAGTAGTAGTAATTATTTGACCATTATGTCATTGATCCTTGTTTAAAGAATGAACACAGAATCAAGTAGTTATAAACTTGTTCAAGTTTCTGATAGTAATATTTTATTGATAGATTTGCTTGGGTCACTAGTTAGTGGATTAAAACATTGAAATCAAGATCAAAGATCATGTTCCTGGTGATTTGTATTCCTTGTTGCTTGCTGTATTTCATTGACTTGCTGCTACCTTTAGTAAAATTATTTATATATTAGTTTACCTTTATCATCATTGATAAGTCATAAGCTAAATGATAAGCATTTATAAGTTAATTTATATTATAGTTGAAGCGCTATATTAAGATATAATTTTCTTTATATTGAACTTACATTTTTTAAGTGTGTTTGATATGTATTGCGCACATTATTATTTAAAATAGACTAATTCCGGAATTTGTATATTAAATATTTTATTTTTAATTTAAAATTGTAGCGATTTTTGTTAACCTTGTATCATATTTCTTTTATTTACACTTCTAAAATTATATTTTATGTATCTATTGTTATGATTGATATTCTATGTTCAATATAATTATTGATCAGTGTTCTAGCTACTTGAAAACTAAATTTTAAAAAATGTGTCATGCATTTAAAAAAAATTTGTCCATACTACTAGGTATTTATATTTAATTTCTTTCATTCTTCCTGTTTGAATTACTCTTTTTTATGTCAAATATGTATTGGAACATCAGATCATTTATTTTTGTATAGTGCAGTATTCTTTTCTTAAATGCATGTCGTTTAGCTACGTTATTATATACATCTATAAAAAATTGTAAGTAATTTATAATTTCACTGTTGAAATGTGTTGTGAATCTACAGAGATTAGATTCATCTTTGCTCTATGAAAACCATATATAGAATGACTGACTATAAATGATTGTAGAGATAAGTTCAAAATATTAATATTGGCAGTATTGCTGTTTCCTCAATGAAAAATAGAGATATTTGTTTTAATTGACTTGGAAGGATATTATCTAATGAATTTATAGCTCTATAATTTTGAATGTATCCAATTAATGTTGTAAATTTTATAATTACTGTATAATAATGCTAATATTTTTTCTATGCTGTTGCTCTCATGTACCGGTGTAACATATTATTTGCACTCCCCAGAAATTTGCACTCCCCAGTCATTATTTAACGTTAAATAAACACTC
>JAQIXG010005849.1:0-10982 GCA_034700105.1 Oconnorella tubifera
TAAGTTATGCCCTTTTCAAATATATGACCAATATGTTATGCCATTTTAAGTATATGACCAATAAGTTATGCCCTTTTTACAAAGACCTTATACCCAATAATTTAAAGCAAGCCATTCAAATCTCAAGTGATTACACAGTATACACTTTGTCAATTTTCTTAATGCTACTGCGAACAGTTAATTATTTAAGACTAATTAATTAATTAATTAAGATTACTAACTAACTGCTACTCTGATAAGATAACCATAAGCATTATCAACTTAATATTACTCTATAATCTAATATAATTAATATAATTATATTAATCAATGCGTAAAGTTACTCAAATTTAGTATTGTAGTGCTCGAAGCCCGATACAAGCAAGCTACACAGCCCGATACAAGCGAGCTACACAGATCGTACAAGCATGCCACACAGCCCGTACAAGCATGCCACACAGCCCGTACAAGCATGCCACACAGCCCGTACAAGCATGCCACGCAGCCTATAAACACATTATGAAGTAAGCCGCACAGCCATCCACCATGCAGCCATATCAGTAAACCACGCAGCCAAAATGCACACCACGCAGCCCATAACTACACCACGTAGACCAATAACCATATCACTTTGAAGCCCAATAACCAAATCATGCAGCCTAATCATGTAGACCAGACCTATAAGTACGCAGCCCAATGACCACACAGCCCTCTAACCACACGGCCCTATAAGTACTCGACATACTGTGACAGTTGGTCCTGCGGTGTAAGCGGTGTCACGTCACCGTCCGTCACTATCTGTCCAAGATTAGCAAAGTCCAGTCCGCTAGCGTTCAACGATGACACTGTAACGTTCTGATGCTGAAGCTGTGACAGAAGCAAACTACCCGACGACGCAACAACCCCCCCACCACCCCCCTCCCCCCCACCCGATGAAACACCCACCACCCCGCCGGATAACGACAGCGGGGGGATCGTTAAAGTCGGGCGTGGCACTCTAATTCTCAGCGCGGGAGCGGTAAACTGCCCGGCGGAGAGTCTCGGTGACGGCAGCGGCGTCATCTGACCCCGCTGCATCACTGGCAGTCCCCTCCCCGCTCCCGCCATCTGCGGCGTAGCGCCTCTTAAAGGGCGTGCTTGCAACGCGAGTGAGTTATTCGGCGTTACGCTTCTCTGCTGCTGCTGCGCGACAGCGCCGATGAAAGCAGTATTATTGACGCCCTGTCGTAGCAGCTGCTTCTGCTGCACCACGATCAGCTGCTGCTGCTGTTGCTGCTGCTGCTGATGTGACGTTAGCTGTTGCACGCCGCGTGCTATCGCGTTACCAGTATTTCCAGTATCGACTTGGTGTTGCTGCTGCATCAACGTCATCCTAGCGCGCATTAGGTTCCCCCCGTTGTTGTTCTGTTGTTGTTGTTGTTGTTGCAACTGCTGTTGCAACTGATGCAACAGTTGCGGGGTGATTTGTTGGGAACCTGGAGAAATTCCCCGGGTTATATTCATTCCCGTAACTTGGGAATTCGAAGCGTGGTTATTATTCGACGACTGATTGAGAGAAATCTCGCTAATAACCATCGAATTACCCATCGTCTGGTTTATCCCCATAGATAATGGGATTCCCATGGATTGGGGAATTCCCATGGATTGGGGGATTCCCATAGATTGGGGGATTCCCATGGATTGGGGAATCGATTGGGGAATATTTAAAGATGGGGGATTTATTCCCAAGGACTGGACGAGACCGCCTGGTTGACCTGGACGCATTGACATTGCTCGCTGAAAGAAATATTTCAATTGTTTAACGTCACATCAGCACAAAACTAAATTTAATGATGTTCAGTGAACTGTGTGCGTAAAAACTAAGTGATGAGTGAACGCTTCACTCTTAAAACAGTAAATAATTCTATTTGGGGCAAGCTCGTATAAAACTTCAAATTGGTTTTGATTCAAGAAAAACATTTGTCCATAAAGGTTGGTAGACAGATCGATAGTCTGTCATTTAGTCAGTGACTGAGACAATTAGCCAGTCAATCAACCAGTCAGTCACTCCTCGGCCAGTCAGCCAGCCAGCTAGTCAGTCAATCGCTCGGCCAGCCAGCCAACCAGCTAGTCAGTCAGTCAAGACAAGAGATAGTTAATCAATAAATTCAATGTATACAAATCGGCTCTTAATCATTCACTCAGTGCAACTAATCATCGAAACATTTCATCAATCAATCCAACAATCCATCCAACAATCCATCCAACAATCCATCTAGCAATCAATCCGACAATCAATCCAACAATCCATCCAACAATCAATCGTCAATGTGACGTGTAAAACAACAAACAAATCAGTCTATGACATCATCAGTCTATGACACCATCATCCTATGACATCATCATCCTATGATATCATCCACCTACCTGTCTAAGGAAAGCCTTCATCAGTTCTGGATTGCTCTTTAGTATGTCCAGCACCTCCTGAGGTTGTGCTGATGACGGTGATCTCAATGTCAACAACAACTTCTGCAACGCCTCCTGGTTACTCCTATCCCCCGCTCCCCCTCTCTGTCCCTGTGCTTGTCCCATTGCTTGCCCCTGTGCTTGTCCCATTGTCTGCCCCTGCCCTTGTCCCATTGCCTGCCCCTGTGTCTGCCCCACTCCCTGCCCCATCACTTGTCCCATCCCCCCCTCCAACAAACCCTCCCCCAAATTCCCCCCGCTGCCAAAATGATTCCCCCCCTGCGCCCTTACATTACTCCCCCCTCCTCCAAACCCTCCCCCATCCCCTTCTTTCAATTCCCTTCCCGTGGGAGGAGCCACGACGTTTTGATTGACAGGTCTCTGTTGCATGTTCATAGCTGCCATCCTCCTTCTCATCATATAACTCTGCTGCAAGCGTTGCTCTAACTGCTGCTGTCGCAAGCGTTGCCGTATCGTCAGGCAAAACGGTACGGGGCATTTAGCTACTGCGCAGTGCTTGGCGTGATAGCAACACAACGCTATCAGTTGTTTACACACCGGACATCCCCCATTTGTTTTACGACGACACTGTTTGGTATGAGCCATAACGCGCTTCATCTTGGCGCATGCCGGTAGTCGGCAATTGGCGTCGCGGCATTGGCAAGCGTGGACGAGCGACGCGATGCAACGTTGAATGGAGAGACGACGCGCTTCATGGGGGTCAGAGGCGGAGCTAGAGGACCCAGGACCGCCCACCCCGGGGGCGTCGTCAAAGTCTAGGCCTAGTTTCTCCATGGGGTGATCATGACCGGACTTTTGGTAGCAAGAGACACAGAGGTCAAAGTCCTGAGTTAATGTTACATCAGCAACGATACAGGGTTGTATAGGGGATTTGTATAGAGAGTTTAATGTCACATCAGCACAAAAATATAGCTATTTAGTGATGGATTATGAATTAAAGAAGAAAAGATTTGAATGTTACATCAGAACAAAAGAGATGTTTAGTAAAACAATGTCACACACATCAGCACAAAAAGGCTATTTAGTGAAGAGTCACTTACCAATTACTTACATTCAACACAGCAACATTAAAAATTACTTCCAATCAACTGTGTAACAATACAAATCAATCAATGCCATTACAACATTACAAATCACTTACAATCAACTGTGTAACAATACAAATCAATCAATGCCATTACAACATTACAAATCACTCCACACCACCATAAATCACTTGACAAATCACTTACATCACACGTATTGCAGTGATAGTGCGTCTCAATCTTAGCCCTACAAGCGTTGCACGTATATACAAATGTATCCTTGCCCTGGTTATGCAACTCATACAACATAGCCATGGAGGAGTACTTGGCTCTGCGCAGTGAACTGAACTCAAAGTGCTTCTCACGCGCTAGCATCAAGAAGGCGTCGCGCCCATCCATCAGATCATTGGTCACCAGGGGGTCGGTGTCGTTGATGGGAGGGAGGGTGGGGCAGATGGAGGAGGGGTGGAGGCGCACGACGAAGAATACCTGGGCGTCACATCAGCACAATTTAGTGGTGGTGATGATGAATGACGATGAAGAATATGATGATAATGATGATGATAATAAATGGTGATGAACAATAGTGATTATGAATGATAATGATGATGAACAATAATGATGATAATAAATGATGATGATAAATGATGATTATGAATTATGATAATAAATTACTGATAGTGATGATGAATGATGATGATAAAGAAAATAGAGAAGACGATGAACAATGACTCATGATGACAATGATGATGAATGATAAGTGATGAATAATAATGAATAATGATGAATGGTGATTAAGGGTGATGAATGGTGATGAATGATGACAAATGATGAACAGTGAGTAATAATGCTAATGGTGATTGATGAATGGTGATGAATGGTTATGGAAAGTGATGAATGGTGATGAATGATGAAGAATGATCAAGAATGATGATGAATGGTGATACATGATGAACAATGGTGATGAGTTGTGAAGAATGATGATGTATGATGATGAATAATGATGAATGGTGATGAATGATGAATAATGCTGATGAGTGGTGATGAATGATGATGTATGATGATGAATGGTGATGAATCTTTATGTCTTACCTCTTTATGTCTATCCATCATATCAAAGAGTTTAGACATGAGGTCACTGCCTGTCTGGGGCACCCCGGACTTTTTACCGGATTTTTTATGCGACCCCCCCTTGCTCTTTGAACTCTTCTTCTTTGACCCCCCCGCCCCCTTCTGACCTTTACCCTTCTTCTTACCGCTAGTCAGAGGCTGAAATATGGAAATAGGCTCGGGTGAAGGGTACATAGGGAAGATTGAGAGATAGGCTCAGTAGAAGGGTACATCGGGAAAGATCATTATAAAGTAAGATCAAAGAAGCTTTGTAAAGGGTACGATATGAGCAATAGATCAGATAACAAAACACGCTCAGTCGAACGGTACGAATGGTTGGTAGAAGGGTACATAAAGAAAACAAGATAACAAGAGATGACTAGCGCTCTGTATAAGGGTACATAATAGCGCTGCTGCGTAGATGGTACGTACCTCCCCCACCTCCTCCATGTTGTCAGCCTCTATTTCTTCTGTCTCCACCGCCTCTACCTCCTCTCTCTTCCTCTTATCCTCCTCTTCTTGTTCCAGTTCTTTGATGCTCTCTTCCAGAACGTTAGGCCAGAAGTCGCCCTCAAAGTATGGCATCTCTTTGGCTGACTGCATGTTGCTCTCTATGGCGTCTTTTAGTATATCCTATATTATATGTCACATCAGCACAAATCTATAATATATCCAGATTCACATAAGCACAACTATATCAAGTAAGATGCTGAGTCATATCAGCACAGAAACGAAGCTTAACGTGTAGTTATTTGCTTATAATATTATACAGAGAATTAAGACGATAATATCAGTAACAATGATGAAATTGATAATGATGACAGATAATGATGTTAATCATCTGTCATCATTATCATCATTTTAATTTCTACTAATGATTATAACGATGCAGCAAAGACAAAATGCATAAAAACGTTCATTAATAATAAAAACTACTAATAATGATCCAGATAATTATGAAGACAATAACAAAGATAATAAAGACAATAATAACGATGACGATGTAGTATTATGATAATAAAGATGGTGTTGATATTAAACATGATGATGATGATGATGATGATGATAATGATCATCATCATCATAAAAGACGATGATAATAAAGATGATAATGATGATGCAAGATGATGATAATGAAATTGATATTAAAGACAATAACAAAGATAATGATGATGATGATGATGATGATGATGATGATGATGATGATGATGATGATGATGATGACAGACCTTATAATCAATCACCACTCTTTCAATGATGGCCTTATCTAACATTTTCTTGTACCAATCCTGCAATCTTTTAGGTTTGGGTATCTTCATGTCTGGGGGGTGGCAGTGAAATATATAATCATCCCCCTCACTGGGGGGACACGCCCAGATGTGAGCCATGCTGTACCTGAAATTAGTTTTAACGTCACATCAGCACAAATTTTAGATTATTTACTTCCGTAATCTAGCTAAAATTTTGAAAATGTTCTTTTCAGCGTTACATCAGAATAAAACTTATTGCAGTTTGTATTTTTTTAACGTCACATCAGCACTAAAGGTCATTTAGTGCAATGCTTCACCAAAAATTACTTACAATTTGTTGGCTTTTAAAGTCACATCAGCTGAAGAAGAATAGGCACACCAACAGACAAAACAGAAATAACATAATCCTAACCCTAATCCTAACCTTATATAAAAGCATAAAGGCACTAACTCTAATCCTAACCTTATTAAAAGCATAAACTTAACCCTAATCCTAACCTTATATAAAAGCATAATCCAAACCTTATATAAAAGCATAATCAGAACCTTATTAAAAGCATAAACTTAACCCTAACTTTATATAGAAGCATATAGGCACTAACCCTAATCCTAACCTTGTATCAAAGCATAAACAGTAACCCTAATCTTAGCCTTATATAAAAACATCAAATCTAACCCTAACCTTAAAAAAAGCATTAAACCTAGCCCTAACTTATATAAAAGCACAAAACCTAACCCTAACCCTATATAAAAGCATAAACCCTAACCCTATATAAAAGCATAAACCCTAACCCTAAATAAAAACATCCAGTATATAAAATTCTCTAGCTGTTAGTCTGATGGTCTGGATGTAACGCTGACTTATATCCAGACAATATAGACCTATTATATCCAGACCTATTATAAACTATTGATAACCTTTCAAAACGTTTATAAGTAGGCCTAATAAAAGACTCACAATTACAATTACAATCATATGACGTCACATGAATTGTTGTATTTTTTCTCCCTCTCCCCAGCCACCCTCCCTTCCCGTCATTTTGACGGGTTACAACTAGCAAAACAATAAAGATACTACTCTAACCCCAAACCTAACCCTAACCCTATATAAAAACATAAACCTAACCCTAACCCTATATAAAGCATAAACCCTAACCCTATATAAAAACATAGACCTAACCCTAACCCTATATAAAAGCATAAACCCTAACCCTAAATAAAGAAGTAAAACGATAAAGATGCTACTAACCCCAGATTTTTAACGTAGTCTAAGTAGCCGATGAGTATCTCGTGATAGACTGCCGTTCTGAACTGCCTAGGTTGAAAGAAGTGTACACTGTCCAGATACGCCAAGTATACCCGTCTGTACGCAAAGCAAACGTCACATCAGCACTAAATTTTAACTCGTATTAATTACATAATTATTTTCTAGTTTAAACGCTTAAATAAATATTTATGAATTTATAAATAGAAGATTACACAAAATAAACGTCACATCAGCACTAATTATTAACTATATATTATTAATATAGTTATAAACTAAATATCGTCTGTACGCAAAGAAAACGTCACATCAGCACAAATTATTAACTGTTATTTATATAAACATTTAAATAAGATAAGTACCTAGAGTTAGGCGCGGGGGCGCTTGTTCCATACTCTTGTACGTGCATGCCAAAGAAGCACACGTCAACGCCCTGTATTTCTTCGAAAGCAAAGATTGCTTTAGCGATATAAGGAGAACTGCTGGCCATCTCTCCAGTGTCACAATAGCGCGCCTTTACGCCTAGAGGAGGGGGAGATATATAGGTCAGTAGGTCAACGGTATGTAGGTCAATGGTATGTAGGTCAGTAGGTCAGTGGTAAGTAGGTCAGTAGGTCAATAGTAGATAGATCAGTAGTTCAATGATATATAGGTCAGTAGGGCAATGGTAGGTCAGTAGGGCAATGGTAAGTTGGTCAGTAGGTTAATGGTAAGTAGGTCAGTAGGTCAATGGTAAATACGTCAGTAGGTAAATAGGTCAGTGGTATATAGGTCAGTCGGTAAATAGATAAGTAGGTCAATGGTAAGTAAGTCAGTAGGTCAATGATGATTAAATTAGCAGTAGGTCATTAGATCAATTAGCACGCCTTTACGCCTAGAGGAGGGGAGATATATAGGTCAGTAGGTCAACGGTATGTAGGTCAATGGTATGTAGGTCAGTAGGTCAGTGGTTAGTCGATCAGTGGTATGTAGGTCAGTAGGTCAATAGTAGATAGATCAGTAGTTCAATGATATATAGGTCAGTAGGGCAATAGTAGGTCAGTAGGGCAATGGTAAGTTGGTCAGTAGGTTAATGGTAAGTAGGTCAATGGTAATACGTCAGTAGGTAAATAGGTCAGTGGTATATAGGTCAGTACGTAAATAGATAAGTAGGTCAATGGTAAGCAAGTCAGTAGGTCAATGATGACTAAATTAGCAGTAAGTAGGTCATAGATCAATTATATTTACGTAACTACATCACCGAGTAGGCCATGATAAGTAGGTCAATATATAACTAGGTCAGTAGATAATGAATACATATACTTGTCAGTAGACAAGAGAGAAGAGAAGCTCAGTAATGTCTCAGTAGGGTCAGTAGCTGTCAATTTAAGCGTCTTACTAAAGGATGCAACAAGTTAAGGTTAACGTCTTGCTTACCGTATAATATAACAGAAACAATGTCTCAGACGTAGCTGTCTATAGTGTCTTACTAAAGGGCGCAACAAAGTATCTTACTAAAGGGTTGCAGCAAGTTGAACATCTGTCTTACCTGGCTTAACATCGACTACTTTCTCAGAGCTTGCCAGGACTCTGATCGTCACCTCCCCCGCCCCTGAGTCCTTCTTACGTAGGAAGGAATTGATCCTGTTCTCTAAGTATGTGCCTAGTTTAGTCTGTGGCAGTCCTACACACAGATATACACACTGACAAACAAGCGTACAAATACAGGGACAAGAGAATGAGATACAAATTACGTTAGAGATAAATGAGTTCTAAAATTGTAAAGGTTGAAAGTAGGCATTTAATTAAGAGGCTTGCTAAAGGGTGCAACAAGTCAGAGAAAGTGAGCATCACACGAGTATGAGCTAACTTTTACTTTGGGAATCTTAATAGTCAATCATTCAATCAATCATTGAGACAATCATTAGATCAATCATTAAATCGATAAACTTTTCAGTCAATGCATTCAATAAATCAAGTACCCAATCAATCAGTCAGTCAACCTCACAATCAAGAAATTAACTAAGTAAGAAATACTAAGAAATACTAAGTAAGAAATACTAAGTCAGTCAATCCATCAATCAATCCATCAATCAATCCATCAATCAATCCATCAATCAATCACTCAGTCAATCAATCAATCCATCAATCAATCCATCAATCACTCAGTCAATTAATCAATCAATCAATCTATCAATCAATCCATTAATCAATCAATCCATCAATCAATCAATCAACCCATCCATCCATCCTTCCATCAATCCATCCATCAATCCATCCATCCATCAATCAATCCATTAATCCCTCCCTCCCTCTGTACTTACGTTTAGCGGTGTACTTATTGTCCCTTCGTTTGACTGGACTGAGAGAAGTACAGCATGGACAGACAAACTGTCCAGGCCAGATCTGCTCCATGTGCAGCATACAAATCTGATGCTGCTTGCGTCCACAGTAAGTACAGTCTACAAACCTACAGACAGACAGAGGGAGGGATGGAGGCGTGGATGGAGGGATGGACGGAGGGATGGATGGACGGACAGAGAGATGGACTGATGGAAAGATGGTGGATGAAAAGAGGAGTGGATCGGAGGGTGAGCGGAATAGGAGGAAGGGATGGCCGAGGGGCAGGAGGGAGGGATAGACAGTTGATGGATGGATAGATGGATGGGTGGATCTATAGATGGATGGATAGGTGGGTGGACGGAGGGGTGGGTGGAGGGGTGGAGAAGGCGATGGATTGATAAATGGATTAATGGATAATTGGATAGATGGATAGATGGATGTGAGGGTGGATGGAGAAATAGGTGGATAGATAAAAGGATAAGTAGATAGACAAATATATAAATATACAGAGAAATGGACAGATAAACGAACAGAAAAAAAACCACACAAACATGTAGAGACAAAGAGTGAGACAGATCTAATGTTATACTAACTCTTCTACTTCTAGTTCACTGTTCTTTGTCTTCACAAACTTCTCTTTCTTAATGCATCTGCATGAAAAAATAAAAACAAAAACATTTTGCTTTGAAATGCGCACACACAGCACAATGGCTAAGACACCTGATGATAATACTGATAATTATGAACATATAATGATAAAAATAATTATAACAATGACGATAAAGTCGATGATAATACAGAAGATGATAATACAGAAGATGATGATAAAGATGATGATGACTAACGTGCTGGGTTGTGCTGGATCATCTACAAGTTCAATGACGTCACCTTCAACTTCAGCAAAACATTTCTCACAATACACGTATCTGTTGGGGCAACAACAAAAGACGATACTATACAACCAAGTATCCTAAATAAAATAATCTATTCAATCAAATATATACAAATTGAAATCATGAAAATCAAAATAACCCTAATTCTAACCCTCTCATAACCTTAATCCCATCCTAAACCAACTAAAGGAAAAAAGACAATTTATTCGCCATCATCAGGTACCAAACCCACAACCTTTGGTTGCACAGCCCAGAGTGTTAACCAGTAGATCAAAAGCGCTTCTACTCTAGTTGATGTAAAAGTTTTAGAATTCCAATTACATTTCATGGCTGCAGCCTAATGGTTGCAGCCTACAGTAACTTTAGACTGCAGCTAAAAGCTATTTTAGGCTGCAGCCCATTCTTACGAACGTACAATATAAGTACAAATGCAACAAAACTAATAAATTATCATTATTTTAATGAAGTTTAACGTCACATCAGCACAAAACAGCTTGAGGATAAAGGGACAAAACTATAACACATTTTATTCATGAAAGAAATTTTTATTAAATTTTTATTTCCAAACAAAAGGATTGAGAGAGCGAAGGACAGAGAGAAAGAGCATCTATCTCTGTGTGAGAGCGAGAGAGAGAGATCAAGAGAGAGAGAGAGAGAGAGAGAGAGAAAGAGA
>JAQIXG010005850.1:0-10981 GCA_034700105.1 Oconnorella tubifera
TTAAATTCCATCTTATAGCTACTGCAATATTCTCTTACGTTGTAGTTTTCTATCAAATTTCCTAGTTGAGTTTAAGTTTTATGAATATCATATAAATCGATAAAACTCCATAACATACTGGTATTGTAGTAGGCATATGCAACAACTGCAGCCTTCTGAACTTTATTGACAACAAGCGCTGGCTGAGATCTGAACTCGATACATGTTGCAGTTGAGTTGAACTGAAAAGATACAAGTTATGTTTACTCTGTAAATGTATAAGTGGATTCTTCGTTTGTATACATTTGACAACATTAAAACATTAGAACGTTTAATTTAGAATAACATTAAAGCAAAAAACAGTAATACGAATAAAAAATGTAAACATTTTAATTTAGATGTCAAACTAAGCTAAAAAGGATTTACTCAAACATGACTCTGATCAATAAACAAAATTTGCTGCATAACTTTAAATTTGATTATAACACTATTATGGCAGTGTTTCTATCAATGTGAGATTAATACGTTGAAAAAAGATTTGATAAACTTTTATGACTGGTCGATTATTTGGCAAATGCCTATAAATGTTGAAAATGTATGCTTTTGATAAGAAAAATAAGTCTGAGGTTTACAATTTGGGAGGTCAAGTGTTAGAGAGTTTAGATGAAAAGCTAGAAGATATAGATCTCAGGGTTATTGTTCAAGACGATATGAAGTTTTATAGCAATGTTCTAAGGGAGTAAGATTAGCAAATGTACCGCAAGTATAAAATATACCGTATATCATTCACTTGTTTGGACAATGAATACAAATATTACTACCAAAAACTAATAGCCTTTATAAGAAAGTGCTCGTAACTAAATTAATCCTCAATCTAAACTGATAATGCACACCTGATTAAAATAAAGAAATAGTTTTTCTGTGCCCTGTTCCACAAGCATAACATTTCCTAGTGCCTGACTCATGAGTGCATCAAAATTATTACACTGATATCCTGATAGAAGATTGAACTCCATGACAGTCATACCACTAACTTCCTTATTCAACCAACTGTAGACACACAGCAAAACCTTAGTGATATTATTTATAACTAACTGTCATAATGATATAAAGTGATATAAATAAATACCATAACTAGTCCGAAGTTCAACAACTCAAATATATATATGGTACATAACTATAATTGTTTAACAAAGAAATCATCAAAAAATTGATCATGTCTGCAATATTTTAAAATGGGCCACAAACAGGTCTACCATATTCTACAACATCATATGCTTAATACCACAGTGTTATAAAATGCACTGTAAGTGTTTAATTACAAAATAGAACGTTACATTTTATTATAAAATGAAGTTTAGTTATAATTAAAATATTAATACAGATTTGCCTCTTGGTGTTCATGTAAACTAGATACATAACTAACTAGCTAGGAATGGATGTATGTTAATAGACAACAAATCTTGCAGATAGAATTCATTATTTAACATAATAATTGCTACAAAATAAGTAAAAGTTTAGTAACCTAGCACAAGCATTGACAACTAGTATATTGCCATCTTTCTTTGTTGCAAGAGTTAGTTGTACTCCTTCATTTTCTGGTACTTCATACACATTATATTTGACATTAACCTGTACCATTGCAACACCTGTACCACTTGCTTTTACTCTCACAGAGGATGCTGCAGATGGGAGCTATGCAGAAACATATACACCAAATTTATAACCATCAGGTACATGTACATTAGATAATATCGAATTTACTTAACATATCTTTAAGATATCAATGCACTTACAGTAAACTACTTAATAGTCTATAAATTATGTATTATATTACTTGATAGATAAAATTATTTCATTTATGATTAAACTTTTTATTATATTATTCAAAATTATTAATAATATAACAAAAATATCTATATAATTATATTATTATATTTTTAAACTTTTGATGAAACTACAATTGGTTGCAAAAATTAAACAGCTATTTTTTAAGTAAACATCTGAAACATATTTTATTTTTTGCATTTCAAGTTTTGCCATTGTCTTTTGTATGGTTTGCTATGGTCTTGTATAAGTTCGTGGCTTTGGAAAACATGCTGAAATTTTAAAACATTTGTGCTGAGTCCTGGATTACCTGGAAGGTCTGTAGAAGAAACTTTGTGTCTGTTGTGATAGGTTTAAATTGACTTTTTATTGACATTGCGCTACATTCAACGGTTATTCCTGCACCATTTTGTGGACCAATCATTGCAGCAAATGCTGCCAGGGCTTCTAGAGCCATAACTGTGTCCTGTATAATAGAAAATTACCAAAAGATCAGTAAGCTACAAAATAATTTATTTATAGCAATTCATTGCATTATTTTCATTAATAAGTTATAAACTAATTATTTGCAGGCAAAAATTCTGAATGCGCTTTCCATTTATTGAACAATAAACCGTCTATTTATACTTTAATATAAGTTACACTGTATTTTAAAGTGACATTGCAAATACTGCAGATCTATATGGTAACTACCATTACAAATAAGGCAAATCAAAATAAGCTAACTTATTGTTACATTTTTTATACCTGCGTTGAACCATATCCACCATAAGAACTTTGTTGTTGGATAATCCAGTTGGCAATAGTAATACTTTTACCATAGTCTTTCTTGAGTACATAAGTAAGTAAGGCATAAGATGTCATCTCAACGTTAACTGAGGCAGGCTGTATCCACCAGCTAGGATATGAAGTGCTCGTCGTCTTTTCCCAGTGAATAAAATCAGCTATAGAACATAAACTTGAATGCTTCAGTAGTTTTCATATGAATCTAAATATACTTTCATTAATAACATTTCTATTCAAAATTATATTACAAATATATACATAGAGAGCGAACCAATACAATTGCAAAACGTTGCAAGCACAGAAACTTGAAACACTAGATCAATTATGCCATCTGATAGAGTTAATACAATAAATCGCACATATGCTAAATAAGAACTATCAACTAAGCACTAAGAGATAATTTCTAGAAAATTCAAGGTACATTAAGCAAGGAGCAATTCCAAACTGAAGTTTTCTACATATTTCTTTTAATGCATGTTCTTTTTAGTAATCCACTCTATAAAATAGTTGGCTTTGAAAAACACATAATAATTGCATAGAACATTAGATGACATAGCAAGAGATCGAATAAAATAAACATGATTTTTGATGATTGATTTAAATACTCAATAATTCAATATTTTAATTGAGAGATTAGTTTTTTGGAATCATAAATGAGTGACTAAATAAAGACTTTCAGAAAAAAATCATACATTAACGATAGCTTTTTTAAAACTACCATAGTAAACTACTTATTTGAACTGTGACATTAAATAACCATGAAAATGAAACATCTAAAGTACTTTGTAACACAAAATATAATTCATCACATGATATTAATAAGAAATCATTATAAAATTATGATCTCATTGTAAGCTTATAATCTCCATCCATATTAACAAGCTCTATAAGTTCATAACATAACCTTACAATAGTAAAAGAGTGCTAATCTTAATGATTTACTGATTACTTTATGATTGAATCAAATGCTCAAGATATTTAGTAAAACGTATTTACAGTCTTCTTTAGCCAGTAGCATTAGACTCTGTAGAGCAGCATCAGCTTGACTACTTCCAGCAACAGCCAGTGCATAGGACACCACACTGAGAGAATAGACATTATTTGCTATGCTGTTCAGTTGTGACTCCAAGAAGGTTTGCGCTTTACTAATAGCTGCACTCATGGTGACAGGGCTGAGAGAAATCTGAAAAAAAACTTAAAAATTAAATAAGAAAACTTCAATAAGAAAACTTTTCTAAATAAAAGTTGAGTAAAATTAAGTAAAGGTTTGAAGAAAACACAGAAAGGCCAGTAATACAACATTTATGTTGGTTAAAATCAATGGCACTTGTGAGTGAATTATACGAAACTAATATTTTTCTCCGCTACAACAAAAACAAATATGTCAATCGAGAAAAGAACCAACACAGCATATTATGCCTTATACAATAAAAACAGGTTAAATAGGGTCACACATAGCATATATTTATTTTTAGGTGTTTATGACATTTCAAATGAATTTTGCTTTGATGGAAATTTGAATCCACCCGCCAGCCAGTAGATAGCGTGTCTGCCAACTGTGCAACAATTGACCCATCATGCAGTCATAGGTTATGGCATGCACATTTTTCACAAAAATATGCTCACATTTCAAATGAATAAATTTACTTTATTCATTAGTTATAGCATAAAATAGGATGAATCTGTGCCTTCCATTGTTCACAGAAAGTGTTTTAAAATTGTAAATTGTACTATTTGTCTAGTATTTTGTTTATAATTGTATAAATCGAAACTTTACCAAACGGAATACTAAAGTTACTAACCACAATCGCATTATCTTTGTTTTCAATAAGAGATATCAATACATATGCCGTCAATGGTATACCAGCAGAAGCTTCGCCCTGTTTACATTTAATCATAACTAATTAAGATACAATCAATATCTTCTGTTTTGATCCGTCATTAGTTAAATTGTATTTGAAATTTCCAAAGTTTTTACCTTATTTCAGTATACCACCATTAACTAATCATGATACAAACCAAAATATCCCTCAATTAAATACCTCTAGAAAAAACACCCTGACAGTTTTTATCTGAGAAGAATCACAGATGAAACCTACCGCAAAAGGAGCGGAAAATAAACAATTATTTTTGCACTGCAACATGACTTATAACAAGTCATGTTGCAGTGCAAAAATAATTTTTAATAGTTGTTTTGCATAGTTTAATACCTATTATTGCAATGCTATGTAGTCAAGTCAATAAGCCTAAATTTAAAACATTATGGTAAGGGACCATAAATGTAAGATTTTTATTAAGAATTAATTATTTCAATAATTGATGATGAATTTTGTTATTTTATACAAAGTTGTATGAGTTTATTCGACTCTACCAGTTATTTTGCCTTTACTACTTTAGTAGGGATAAATGGTCTTTCCTGCTAATGTTGTTAACTACATCTGTAGTGTACGGTACCTCAACAGCTCACTGAATATTACTTATTATTTTTATGATTATTTTCGTGTTTAATTAATGAAATTAAACAGTTTTAATCATTAAATAAAGATATAGAAGAATCATTATAGACAAAATATTTCTCAATGAATTTTCATGACTTTGACAAGATTAAGCCAACCTGCATATCGCAATGAATGACTGTACCAGGTTCATTGAAAGCTCCATTTTTCATTTGTTGATGTATAATCCAAGCCAAGGTGTATCCTATCACTTGATCATCAATTGTTATATAGCTTCTCGCTTTATTTAATACCTTTACCACAAATGCGCTTAACCTAGTAACATGCAACATAATAACATATGTCATTTACACCAATTTTTTTGCAGATTGCATACATTGGCAAAAAAATCTTTTGTTAAATAAATGACAATCAGCGTAGTTATATAAATAACCAGAATATAACTTTTCTATTGACTAAAATTTTAAACTTCAAAAATTAAGATGGCCTACTCTGATAAATATATTACCCACTTACACTCGTTTCCAGGGGGGGGGTACTTACAATCTTTACATAGCTATATTGAGATGTGGAGTTTAAAATTTTGCTGAAATGCGTTCCACAGACACTGCTTAATAAAATTTTAGAGATGTAGAGATTTTTTTGTAAGCTGCTTTCTGATTTGTTGTAACTAGGTCAATCTGGGGTTATGTTGAGATCAGATGATTTTGTTGATAAATAATATTTAAAAGGGCAGAGTTCAATTTTGATGTTTTGGGAATTTATTTCTCTATTTAATTTTACAAACCAAATGAAAAATGAACAAATCACAAATCTGAATTATAGGGAAAGGAACACCATGTTATAAACAACTTTATGACTTTATGATGTGTATACAACATAATTTATAAAAACTTTGCTTTATGCAATAAAGTATTCTTTCTATTCTAGGCCTATGGTTCAAATAAAAATTATATTGATTGCTGCATTATATTGTTCTGCCAATGAATCTATCTCCACCTAATAGACCATTACTGACTGGATCAAAGGATCCGTAATTACTCACGGAGGGCGTCTACATATTTATATTTTATATAACAAATCACAGCATTTTCGATAAGAATTTATTTAAGATTTTTGATGATCATGCTTAATTTTCTTGAATATTTATTTTGTGCTAACATAAAATTACAAAAAGTATAATAAAGATAATATACCAACAATATATAAGGAATATAATGTAAAATATTCATATAAATTGAAATATATAATCATTATTTTTTCAACATTGAAGGCTACTCTGTTTGTTTACTTTTTGAAATCTTTCTATAGCAGTAACTGTTTATGAAGTCATATTCGGCGACATAAACTCTGTACATAAACAAAGGGATAAACAGAGTTTGATAATAAGCTTTACTTTGCATGTATTTTTAATGCAAACAAACGCAAATTGATACATATGAATGGATCTGATATAGATGTACTCTCCCTAGAACTGAGTATTAATATAGTATATAGCTTGCACATGAAAGTAAACAATTATACCAGATAAACAACTTGCTGTATATCAAAAAAAATCTGAATTATCCATTTTATCTCAATGATATGCAAATAAACAATCACTGTGTCTATAATTATATCAGAGACATAGTAATGTGTTATTTAATTAAAGGTTGACATTTAGTATGTCAGGAATGTTGTATAATAGAACCGGCAGTTTAACTACTGAGACAATGACAATTTTAGTTCCTTACCAAGTACTGCCACTAAAATCCTTATCACCAAATGCGCTGAACGAACCATCATATCTCCAATAAGTCAGTTCAGTTTGATACCCTAATAAAAGCACCAAAATTTTAAGCCTTTGATTCAGATAATCTCATTACAATATATGTTTTATTTGACTTTCTGTAGAATAATATTTTCATATTTCATAACACAATATTTCACTGGCTACATAAACCTTCTAACAAGGTGCTAAATAAAAAAAAGTACGAAGATACTAAAAAATTACTTTCAAAGATAATAATTCAGATTTTAAACTACAGCTTTGTTTAATGAAATAGCTTGTGGAAATTTATTCATTTATTAATAGTAAGTTACGCTACCTGAACTCATATAAGAAGTAGCTTTAGCAGTAATAGCTGAAGTAGATTGACCAGTGATATCAAGATAATTAAGAATGTAAACATCTGGAGCTAAACCAATCATGTTCTGTTCCCCACATCCTCCTGGCAATTGGAGAAGTTGATCCAAGTTTTGTAGTGCGGGTCCAAGTATATCGCCTGTATAGAACAACTGTGAATAAACTGTATTGAAAAGTGATAAAAATCTGCTAATTTTCATAAAAAGGTAGATTCAAGTTTAATGCTGAAAGTTACAATAGTACTAAGCTTTCATTTTTCAGTGACTGGATCTTTTCAGAAACATTGGCTTTTAATTAACTAACCCTCGATTCCAGAAGAAGTACATATGCTACATACTAATTACAACCAAACAGAGAGCAGATAACAAATAAATCTATATATATGGCTAAAATTTGACTAAACATATCTAGTGTTGCTCATTTCAGAAAATTTTAGTTAAACTTCAAATTTCAATAAGCTATGTAGAGATTGTAGGAACTGCTCCTGGAGCGGGGGTAAGTGATAAAAACCTTATCAAAAAGGAATCTATGAGCATCTCTTAAGTAATTTGACTAATACCAAGTAACTCAAGCCAAACTTGCAAAAAAAGTTATTGGTGCGATATGACTTGAGCTTCTTAGTACTAGAAAGTCAAGTCGCAAACAACAAAGTTTCAAAAACAATGAAGTGTAGTCGCACTAAGACTACGCTTCATTTTTTCTGATGAAGATTTGTATAGTATAACTATTTAATTATTGATTTCTAAAGTAACATATACTAATATTATAGTGAGATGATAATCTGTTGTAACTTATTAATTGATTGAAACTTCAGATTTCTATCCATTCTTGCTGTTAAATCATTTCCAATGATATTAGGATCTAAGTTCTCAATTTCCAGAATCAAACTACTGATATAACCAATAAAAAGAAATTGTTCAGCAAAGCAATTCCATCTCAACGGAGTAATTCATCTAAGATCTATGACAAGACTATTTTCATTTGTTACAATTACAACCTACAAGTTGCAGTTTTCTGAAAATGAAATACAAATGTTTACAAAATCATCACTTAGTTAATCAAATAATACTCACCAATAACAGTGCAATCTATATACTGAGAACCAGGTACCAGAGCATCACTCGGAGGAAAGGAAAGTTGCACATTTTTATCAAAAGTTTGTCCTTTTTGAGTCAAACTAATGTGCAAAGAGTCGCTGTATTGCTTAGTAACACCTTGTGGCTGGTTATAGAAATTAGTTAAACAGTGTCAATACACGGTGAGACATAATTAAAGGAGCCAACTTTATTCTTTAATGACTATGGATTATTTAAAGCAATTTATTCCAAATTTTACACACATACTTCGGCACCAAATCCACAAAGTTCTGGCAATTTTGATGACATTCAAAGATACGAGTAATTTAAATTTGATTACAAAAAATCACGTCAACCAAGCGAGCAAAACGTTAGAATCATAACGTTGTGTCGCTTTTTGTGAAAAGACTCCGCCATTTAGTGCAGTGACGTTTAACACAGTGATGTCATAATAACACACGCTCACTCGACGTTTTTACAGTATTGTTATTTACAAAAGAGCAGCGACGAAAACGATTGCTTGCTTGTGTTCGCGCGAACGGCGGTCAGTTTGAACACACAATTTGAACTGTCTCACATGATCAGCGGTCGACCAGCAATCGTAATGAAACTTTGTGGTATTATCCTTCACATTACTTTGTAATGTACTCTTGATTTGTTTATCTGGTAGCTACTGGCAATACAATTATCACTGCAGAATAAACACCACTAACGAAGTATTCAAGGTCGCACGTTTTTGCCAGCTTGGTTAACGTGATTTTTCGTAACCAAATTTAAGTTACTAGTATCTTTGAAGTCTCTTGGTCGAATGTCATAAAAATTGCCAGAACGTTGTAGAATTGGTGCTAAAGTATGTGTGTAAAATTTGGAATAAATTGCTACTTAAAATGTTATTGTCATTTCTATTCACAAGAAGATATTTTTAGATTCAACAATTGTTAATGTTTAATCTAAAGTCCTGTCGAAACACTGCTAAATTCATGAGTATTTTTAATAAATCCCAGAAAACTCAATGTGACAAGCATTGGCTGAATATTTCAAAGTTTAAGTGAAGTTTAACATTATGGATGAACATTTTATATGAACGGTGTCTCAGATGCAGATGACAATTTAAGCGTCTACTAAACGTTGCAGAAAGTTACCTAATTAATGAACATTAACTGAAATAAAACTTGGACCTGTCATATCATCCCAAGTCCTGCACTTTAACCATATAATTTTTGTTTTATAAATCGGTTTTGCTTCATTTATAATAAGCCACATATCTAATTCAGTCATTAAGCTGTTGATCCATGTTTGTAAAGTTCTTGTTTACTCCAAGTTTGTAAGTTTCTTTGTATTAAAATTTTTAAGATAGGAATAGGTTTAATAATAATGTATGGCAAATACATTATTTCAGTACATTTATTATTCCAGCAAAAATATATATTGCTATACCTTAACAAGAAGCATTTCTTGAACAGCATCACCAGCAGTCGATGATACAGCTTTAACATTAATAGCAATTTGACCAAGATTCACTGGAACAATATAAAAGTATGCATCTGAAGCGTCATTGCTGGCCACCTGAGAGTAACAGCAATATAACTGATAATTTCTTATTTTAGTAATCATGCTTAAAATGAGAAATTAAATCTAAGCAATGCCTAAGTCTTACAAAAATGATCACAATAAATAATCACAATAAATCATAGATATTTATAACAATATGCATAGTAATGTATTGCATTTGTCACAGCCTGGAGCAGATCTCTGTCAACCTGTTTACACGTGTTATATACTTTTTAATGAATGTTTATAATGGTTAAAAGGTTGAAACATTTCTGGCTTTATAGAAAATAATTGTATTCTTTTCAGCTTTGTCAGCCTTGACATAATACTGACGTTAAACTTACTATCATTTGGATATCTTGACGCCAAATAGCCCTATTTAAAATTCTAAATAACTCTTAAGACACAAAAATATCTGCTAGGTATGTTTTTGGCTATATTTTGTTGCAACATGGATATCAATGCTTATTAATATGGTTAATAATATTGAATTTATTCAATCCATTGATTAAATTTAAAATCGAAATATTAAAGAGGCTTTTTCTTCAAGATTGATATTTATCATCTAAGTGAAATCGACAAGTTTGCAATTAAAAGAACAAATCAAGATTAAATATTACATTTTTATTGCTATTTATTATTATTACAAGCATACGCCAATTAAAGGATACCAACATAGCTATGATAACAGTTAATGTATAGTTATTACCTTTATATTTATAGTTTTATACTTACTGTAAGTTTACATTATATTACGCCAATTACATTAAATAAAACTAATGTTTTATTAAATGTCAGCGAGTTATTTTTTATAAGCAACATTTTTTAAGTACATACTTCAATGGTATATTGAGCATCTGTGTTCATTGCTTTATTGTAAATGGGCAATTGTACTTCGAAGTCATTAGATTTCTGCAGGGTCACAACCACCTGTAGCAAATACAATTAAATAATTACAATAATATAAAATTTCAATAAATGTATCTGCATATAAATTATACAAAGTTATACATACAAATGTAAATGTAATTTATTCAAAGTACACATATCTATAGAGTCTTTGCAGAATTATGTTTATGCAAAAATGCTTTATCACATAATGGTGTGAGTCTTTATCAGCTTTATCTGTGGTCTTCGTAGATATAAAATTTGAAACACTAAAGGTGCGTCCACACCGAAGC
>JAQIXG010005851.1:0-10980 GCA_034700105.1 Oconnorella tubifera
GATTTTATACAGTCTATGTTAAGATATATACAGTATATGTTAAGATTTTATACAGTCTTTGTTAAGATATATACAGTTTATGTTAAGATTTTATACAGTCTTTGTTAAGATATATACAGTCTATGTTAAGATTTTATACTGTCTTTGTTAAGATTTTATACAGTTTATGTTAAGATTTTATACAGTCTATGTTAAGATATATACAGTCTATGTTAAGATTTTATGCAGTCTATGTTAAGATTTTATCCAGATGTATTATTTAGATGAAATAATTATTATTCCATAATTATAAAAATTATTTAATCTAAATAATGCCCAAAATATTATAACTGCTCTCTTCAATTCAGATCTTAATGATTGTTTTATACATCTGTATAAAATCTAATATAGAATGTATAGAATCTTAACAAAGAATGTATAGAATCTTAACATAGAATGTATAGAATCTTAACATAGAATGTATAAAATCTTGACATAGAATGTAAAGAATCTTAACATAGAATTATAAAATCTTAACATACAATGTATAGAATCTTAACATAGAATGTATAGAATCTTAACATAGAATGTATAAAATCTTAACATAGAATGTAAAGAATCTTAACATAGAATGTATAAAATCTTAACATACAATGTATAGAATCTTAACATAGAATGTACAGAATCTTAACATAGAATGTAAAGAATCTTAACATAGAATGTATAAAATCTTAACATAGCTCAATTAATTGATTATAATTATCATCAATTAATTTAGCTATGATAGGCTCAACAATAATAATTCGTCAACAACAAGCTTTATTACCTATAGAATCACAGTTAAGTTTATTTGCTGCCAGCATAAATCCAGTCCTGCATCCACATTGATAGCCATTAGTTAGATCAGTACACGTCTGCTCACATCCACCATTACTATATTCACATTCATTCAAAGCTGAAAGGTAAAACACAAAACGTACTTGAAGTACTTTCACAATAAATAAAAATTTACTACTTTTCATAACAATATGAACCATATTATTGTTATAAAAGACAGTTAAGCTGAAGTCTGAGTTTCAACAAAACCAGACGCTTATAAATGGATCACTGACGTTATGTAATAACGTCGTCCTTTTATAACCTTGATTTGTTTAAATTTAGCCCTATGGTATATAATATCATAATAGGGCTAGTACATGTATGCCATTGGATTATTTAAAATTTGATTTATTATAATTATTGAATAAATTTGTAATTTTATTCAGCAATTTTAAAATATCATCTATCTAGCACTCCTCCTACAAGCCTGCTCTTCTTCTAGCAACTAAATTCTGTATATCTAATAATTATAATTTAACATTAATTCCGTAAAAATAAAAAGATAAAATTAACTTACTGTTACACTTCAGTGATTCAACAACGCGTATCAAGGTATCTCCAACCTGACAGGTACAGAAAGGTTTCAGTACTGTGCCACCTGTTGCACTGCTTAATATGGCAGTGTCACATCCTTGGTCACAGTTCAGTTGTTTGCATTGCGATGACACAGCTGTCATACACATAAATAATGAAATATCGATCATAATTTAGAGGAAAGATGCAAATTATGAAATGAATTAAGAAAATTATAAGATCAACGCTTACAAGACCAACAGAAACGAATAGATCAACAAAATGAATTGAATTACACGATTCTGAGGAAAACAATTTAAAAGACAATATAAATACACAAGTCTAATGCTAGTTTTATTATAAGTTATTAACGTAATTAAGTCAGCTTTATCAACTGAATAAAAAAACAAAAATTGTACAAAAAAAAAATCACTTTATATAACTCACCTGCAGCATCCCCAAACAGTCCCACAGATTGTCCCGCTTTACCAGGAGTTCCTTGTGGTCCCTTAACACCTACAGGTCCAAGTGGCCCACTAGGTCCTCTCAGTCCCGTAGCTCCACTAGCTCCAGTAGCCCCAGTAGGTCCTGGAAGTCCTATTACTCCAGTTTTGCCAGAGAAACCAATAAGCCCTGTGTTTCCAGTGAAGCCAGTGTTACCAGTAGATCCATTAATACCATATCCGCCTGGTGGTCCTACCACACCGCTCTGTCCCGACGCTCCAGTAAAACCTATCTGACCAGTAGCTCCTTGGGTGCCTGTGTCTCCCTGGACTCCAGTGCCTCCAGTGTCTCCTGTACTTCCAGTACTTCCCTTCTGTCCATTCAGTCCTGTTGCACCACTTTTACCAGAAGCACCAGTGAATCCACTAGCTCCGGTAGCTCCGTTATTACCTGGCCCACCCGTTGCTCCTGAACTCCCCGTAGCTCCATTTATTCCTGGAGCCCCTGCAGCTCCAGACTGACCATTATTTCCTGGAGCTCCTGGACCCCCAGGAGATCCTGCAGCTCCAGGATTTCCAGCAGGACCTAGATTACCATTTGGACCCAGTGGTCCATTAGGTCCCAATGGTCCTGTAGCACCAGTGTTTCCAGGTGTACCACTAGCTCCAGTTCCACCTGTTGCCCCACTAGCACCAGTAGCTCCTAGAGTTCCACCAGAGCCTGCTGTTCCAGTTGCTCCAGTATTCCCCGCTGATCCATCTGGACCCTGTACACCAGGTGCTCCTGGGGTGCCATTCGATCCAGCTGGTCCTGGAGCTCCTGTTCCACCACTAGCTCCAGTAGCTCCAAATATCCCAGGTAGTCCTGCATTGCCAGGTTTGCCAGTGGCTCCAGGTGGTCCTGATATACCTGTTGCTCCAGTGCTCCCATTTCTTCCGCTAACACCAGGCGCTCCAAGAATACCTGAGTAAAATGACACACAAAGGCTGGTAGGAAAATATTATCATAAAACTGATGTTCTTAGTTCTTAAGAAAAATAAAATTCAAGCAAGTTATTTATAGTAAATAAATGATCTACAATGAAGAGTTTGACGCCAGCTTAGCTTAAAAAGGGCATTTGCATAAACAAAAACATAACTTAGGACAATTATATCCCTTTAGATTATATCTTCCGATACACGATTAACAAAAAGTATTTCTTAGATGCTTCTTGACATCATATCTATCTTAGTATGGATAATAACAGAGCTTGAATCATTGCATTGCATCCTTGACAACACTGCAGATGCTCTTCAAGCCACCTGTAAGCTAAAATAATTTTGGCTTGTTGAATAAATGACTGAATCCAATGACGTGATGAGTGGAGTCTAAACTTATCAAATGTTTTTAACCAATATGAGTGAGTCATATTGGTTAAACTTTCACTATTCTAAATTATACTGTAGTATGCATGATGTTTCTAAGCATGTAATACAGTATATATAATTGTAATAGTTTTTAGAATGTAATCCAACGATAGACTAAATTCTTCAGTTGAAAAGTTGTTATAAGGTCTGCAATAAATTCAGTGGTAAATGATAAACAATAAGAGTTAACCTTATATTATTGTTAAATAAAGTAACATAAGACACTAAATGTAATGTAGATCTAACACAGACCTCCAGATCCAGGACTTCCACTAAAGCCTGTAGCTCCAGTGCTCCCTGATGCTCCCATAGTTCCTACAGATCCACTGGATCCTGGTTCACCAAGTTGACCAGCTGGTCCTGGTAGACCGGTGTCTCCAATTAGCCCTGCTCCTCCATTCGCTCCCGATGCTCCAGTACCTCCAGTATCACCAGGTGATCCTAGAACTCCCTGAGGACCCACAGCTCCAGTTGAACCAGGTTGACCTATTGGTCCAGTGGATCCATTTAAACCAGGACCCCCAACCAAACCCGGCGCTCCAGGGCTCCCTAATGGTCCTATTGGCCCTGTGAATCCTACGATTCCAGTAGCTCCAGGAACACCAGGACCACCACTAGATCCAGAAAATCCAGCCTCTCCAGGCGATCCAGGGGGTCCAGGCAATCCCGGCGTTCCACTGGATCCAGAAATTCCAATAGGTCCTGCTAATCCTGAGGATCCAGTAGCTCCAGTTCTTCCTCCACTGCCCACCGTACCCGGAGTACCAGCTACTCCAGTGCCTCCAGCTAAACCAGTCGCTCCAGTTCTACCTGGAGATCCTGCTGTTCCCGAACTTCCTGTATTCCCAGGCAATCCCCCTGGACCAACTGAACCAGGTCTTCCATTAGCTCCAGAAGCTCCAGGTGTTCCTGCGATGCCTGTAGAGCCCGTGGGTCCAATAGGACCTGCAGGACCTGGTACACCTGTAGCGCCACTGCCTCCAGTACGACCTCGAAGACCAGGCTGACCTGTGGAGCCTTGCAAACCTGGTTGACCAGAGGCTCCGTTAGCTCCAGTTGCACCTGGGAAACCAGCAGGACCAGGCAGTCCAGAGCTGCCTACAGCACCACTTGGTCCCGTGTCACCAGGGGCTCCATTTCTTCCAATTACGCCACTGAAACCAGTGTCACCTTGTGCACCAGTCGCTCCAGATTGACCAGAGAGACCTATGAATCCAGTCTGTCCCACAATACCAGGTGACCCGGACACGCCCGATGCACCGGCCAGACCTGGCTGACCATTCGCTCCAGCAGGTCCAGTAAAGCCTACAAAACCTTGATTCCCACTCGCTCCAGTAGGTCCTCTATTTCCAGAGCCTCCAGGTAAACCAGGTAATCCAATGCCACCTGGATTTCCAGGCTGCCCAGCTTGACCAGGACTTCCTATAGTCCCTGCAGCCCCAGTGCTTCCAGTGGGTCCTGGTACTCCCAGACCACCTGACGATCCTTGCGCCCCTGTAAACCCAGTCCATCCAGGTAGCCCTGCCAGACCAGGGACTCCAGTAGATCCAGGTAGGCCGGAACCACCAGAAGCACCAGTGGGACCCCTAGGCCCTATCTGGCCTATCTGTCCTGATGCACCTGTCTGCCCTGGTGCTCCTGATGCCCCAGTAAAACCACTGGCCCCTGTACGTCCTGGTAAACCATTAGGTCCAGTGGCTCCTGCTGCGCCTTGAGGACCTGCTGGCCCTGAGGCTCCTGAGGGACCTACTGGTCCCGCTTGTCCCGATTGACCCGTAGCTCCAGTCCGACCTGGCGTTCCGCTTATTCCACTAGCTCCAGGCAGACCATTTGGTCCTGTAGATCCAGGGCTTCCAGCTGGTCCATTTGATCCTGTGGCTCCAGTTATTCCAGCTGGTCCTGTATTTCCCATGGTCCCTGTATACATCCAGAAATAACTACTACAAGTGCTGATAGATATATGGATCTTTTTTTATAAAAATCAACGCAATAGATGTAATTGGCAAAGAAAACTAATTATAATGATAAAAAAGCAGAGATTTGAAGACTCTCCTAGAGACACATGGACAATGAAAGAATTACTTTAAATAGTAAATGATTCAGAAACCAACCAAAGTTATTCCATAATCATAAAATCACTTAATTGAATTGTTATAAATTCAGAAGTTCATAATTATAAAGCTCATAAATAATAAGTTTTGAGTTTGTATTTCAACAAAAAGCATTTTGCAAGTTCAGTTTAAATTTTCTCTTCAAATATAGTGTATAAAGATTTACAGTATATATGCCATATATACTATACTGAATGGTATAGTATGGTATACAGTACATATTCTGACAAATATTGAGAAAGATTGAAATCTGAAAGGAAAATTAATGCCACAAGACTTATTAGCGTTACATTAAGATAGAAAACGAAAACGAAATTGAAAACGAAAAAAACTTAACAGACTACATCCCTTATCAATGGTTTGCCAATAATGAAAGTAAATTTTAGCCAATAAAGTAGCAGTGCTGACACAAAATTTGAGAAAAATAAGAAATCATTTATGAGTGATTCGGCTTACTTGTGCCACACTTGGAGGATATATCAAAAATATATTTATTGTATGTCTTCATGTATCATAAATAACCGATGGCAAGTTAAGTTTGTAGTTATTCAAAATCTTAATAATTAGAACACAAAGCATTACTTGCAAGGCTCCATTCATAACTGGGAAAACTTAAATCATGCAACATGAATTTAAAATGGTCAATAAAAATTATATGAAACCCAACAAACCGGGTAATCCAGTTGCTCCTTTGGGCCCTGCACTGCCTGATGCTCCAGTGAATCCTAGAGGACCAGCAGTTCCAGACGCTCCTGTCCATCCATCATGTCCAGTTGAACCAGTTATTCCAGATACACCAACACTTCCAGGACTTCCTGGTGCTCCTGCTGGACCTGCTGTTCCACTAGCACCTGGCACTCCCGCTGATCCAGCCGGACCTGCCTGTCCAGGTGTTCCCGGCGCTCCATCTGGTCCAGCCGGTCCAGATGCTCCAGTTGGTCCACGAGATCCCGGATTTCCAGGGGATCCTGCAGGTCCAGTACTGCCCTGGCTCCCACTTGGTCCAGAGGCACCAACTTGCCCTGCCGGACCTGGCTGACCAGGGGAGCCTGGTTGTCCCGGCGTTCCTGGAATTCCTGCAGGACCAGTCTGCCCTAAGGATCCTGCAGGACCTGGTGATCCATCAGGTCCTACCACCCCATCACCTCCAGCTAATCCGGGTGATCCAGCAAGTCCAGCTGGTCCCACTGCTCCAGCTGTTCCAGTAGATCCAGTGAACCCAGGACTGCCACTACTGCCCGGAGCACCTACTGGACCAGCAGGTCCTTGAAGTCCAGATGCTCCTGCATTTCCAGGCAGTCCTGTTGCACCCACTGTTCCTATAGCACCACTGCTTCCAGGTGAGCCTGGAGTTCCACTTGCGCCACTAGCCCCAGTTCTACCAACTGGACCAACTGAACCAGGTGTTCCAGCATCTCCAGGCAAGCCATCAGTTCCTGATGCACCAGTTCTGCCTCGAGGTCCATCTGTGCCAGGTGTTCCAGGCACACCCGCTGGTCCCACTGGTCCCTGCGGTCCCGGAGAACCAGACGCTCCATTTGGTCCTGCAGCTCCAGCCACCCCAGAAGCTCCTACAGCTCCAGTTGCTCCGTTTAATCCAGGAAGTCCAGTAGCTCCAGCTGATCCACTAACTCCAGTCAGTCCAGTTCCTCCAGGACTTCCAGCGCTACCTGGAGCTCCACTGCTTCCAGGAGCTCCTGGACTTCCAGTGCCACCCGGTATACCACTGGCACCAGTCCGACCCAAAGGCCCACCAGTGCCAACTACACCGAGAGCACCTGTAGCACCAGGTGTTCCTTGTTGACCATTCGGTCCAGTGCTGCCTGTAGCACCTAGAGCACCTGTTGGACCATTAAGACCTCTCTGTCCACTAAATCCTGTGCCACCTGTTCCTCCAATCGTCCCAGTACCACCTGTAAGTAGCAATCACATCAATCATAAACAAAGTGTAACTTACTGACTACAGCTTTGCATTTATATCAAAATAACATCAATAAATATTAAAGACATTGTTAGTCGTAAGAAATAAGCTAGGAGCGGCCTGCAATTCAAGCTTGGAGATTCAATGGCTTGCTTTGTGATTGTGTTAAATTGATCAAGATTACTAGATTGACAAGTGATGTCAAAATGTAGCTTATTTCATGAAGTGTTTCATTAAGTGGACTCTTAATTTAATGTTCGACGATCGGTCGACTGTATATTGCATCTATGCAATATACAGTCGACCTTTTGAAATTGATCTACAGTGGAACCTAGATTTGATCTATAGATCAAATCTAGGTTCCACTGTAGATCAATTTCAAATACCATTAAATGTTTGTTGCTTCTTTAACATGAACTTAACTTATAAATTTAGCAGATAGAAATAATTTATTTGAGTCTAAACTCCTTATCATTATTAAGACATAGAGGCAATAAATATTTATTACAATTTAATCAAAGTACAGAGATAACTTGATGATCATTCTAATGGCAAGAACTTATAAAGTATATGTAATAATTTCATCAGACAGCATTGGTTACTTTAACTTTTAACAGGGATTTAAAAATCTCATGGGACATTTGTGTAAGTGTGGGTGTGTGTGATATAATTAGTGAAAATAACGTAATTTAAAAACACCAATTAAGTAAAGATTTAATAATCGTCATGAATGTGCGTGCATCATTTGAGCAAATGTCTTAGTGGCTATCATCCTGTGAACTATCATCCTGCATGAAATATACCTTAAAGCAATAAGTTTCAGTTGTTAAAATTAATTGATGAAAAGTTGTAAAGATTAGATTTACTAATGTGGCCAACAGTACAACATGAAGACTATAGAAACAAAAGACAGAACTTAAACAATAAATAAAATGAGTGCCAATCAGTGAGAGAGTGACCTACCTGTTGCGCCACGAGATCCGGCTGGTCCAACTGGTCCATCAACTCCGGGTAAACCAGTTCCACCCGCGGCTCCAGGTGTTCCCGGCTGACCAGCAATACCTGATGCACCCTTATTTCCATCAGCACCCGGTGTCCCAGAAGCACCTATGGCTCCAGGTTGTCCAGGAGCACCTGAAGACCCAGGTGCACCAGATGCCCCAGGTCCCCCCGGTAGTCCAGGTAATCCTGCTACACCACTTGGTCCAGTTGATCCTAAAGGTCCATTCAAGCCTGCAGGACCTGTATCCCCCACAGGTCCACTTGGACCAGGTAGACCTGAAGCACCTGGTGTTCCTGGTGCACCACTACTACCCACAATTCCAGGTGCTCCAGGTGTTCCAGAAGCACCAATCTGTCCTGTACCACCTTGAGGTCCCGCCTGTCCTATGGGGCCATTAGGACCCGCGGCACCAGGTGCTCCACTAGCACCAAGAGGTCCTGGTGATCCAGTGTTGCCAGGTGCACCTGCAATACCAGGGAGACCTGAAGAACCTGAAGACCCTGCAGGTCCAGCAGGACCACGTGATCCAGAGATACCAGAGGCACCAGTATTACCAGTACCACCAGCTGGCCCCGCTACACCTACCCCACCAGTCGCACCTGGTGCTCCATTACTACCAGATGCACCTGTGTTACCTGCAGAACCTGTAAATCCAGTGGCGCCATTTGCTCCATTTGGTCCTTTCGCACCAGTAGCTCCAGTAACTCCTGGAGCTCCAGAAGTTCCAGATGCTCCTGCACCTCCCATTGGCCCACTTGCACCAGTAATCCCTGCGCTTCCTGCAGGACCAGGGGCTCCAGTCTGACCTGGAGCTCCTGCAGGTCCAGTGAAACCTACTCCTCCAGCCGGACCATTTGCTCCTGGAGCTCCAGCAAGCCCTGTATCCCCCGGTGAACCTGTTGGTCCAGCCGGTCCTATAGCTCCTTGAGATCCTGCAGCTCCAACATTTCCAGGTGATCCACTAGCTCCAGGTCTACCCGAGGCTCCAGGTGAACCAACAGGACCTGCAGTTCCAGTCGATCCAGTAAATCCTTGACCACCAGGAGTTCCAGCAACCCCTGTCCCTCCAGAGGATCCTGTAGGTCCAGGACTTCCACGGGCTCCAGTTCCGCCCTGTTGACCACCTGTTCCAACTGGACCACCTGCTCCCGGATTACCAGGAGCTCCACTAGCTCCATCCGTTCCTCTGGGACCTGTAGCTCCTGGAGCACCTGTCCCTCCTGCAGCCCCTGTGGTACCTGCAGTACCTGGTGCTCCAGCGTCTCCTGTAGCACCTGCAGCACCAGACGCCCCCGCAGCACCGGGTTGACCCACAACGCCTGGTGCTCCTGAAGAGCCTGGTTGACCTGATGCTCCAACTTGTCCTGTTAATCCAGTGGCACCTGGTGCACCTACTAGGCCAGGCGCTCCACTTGGTCCAGTAGCACCAGAAGAACCAGCAACACCAGGCGCTCCCGAAGCACCACTAGCACCTGCTGGTCCAGCTGGTCCCAGTGCCCCCACATCTCCCGTACCACCTACAGCACCAGGTGTTCCAGGATTACCTATTGGACCAGCTGGGCCTGGTGCTCCAGCACTGCCACTGCTGCCTGTGAATCCTACACCACCAGTAGCTCCATTGACACCAGGTATACCAGGACTGCCAGCATCACCTGTTTGTCCCGGCTGTCCTGTCAATCCAGCGGGTCCAGTCAAACCTGGAGCACCAGAAGAACCAGGACTTCCAGAAGCACCAGGTGCACCGGATGCACCATCTTTACCAGGAGCTCCAGCAACACCAGGAGCACCACTGACCCCAGGAGACCCTGAAGCACCCTTTCCTCCTGTCTGACCCTGAGGACCAGCTACACCAGATGCTCCAAGAGTTCCACTAGGTCCCGTGGCTCCTGCAGCTCCAGAAGCACCAGTGCGACCACTGGCTCCAGTGTTTCCAATTGGGCCAGCAGGTCCAGTGGCTCCAGAAAGTCCTGGTGCACCAGCTACTCCGCTGGCTCCAACCCCTCCATTAGATCCAGGACTTCCTAGTTGACCCGAGCCACCAGTGGGTCCAGGTTGACCAGGTGCGCCTGGCTGACCACTTGACCCGACTTGTCCCGGCAGACCTACCGCGCCTGAAGGACCAGGTAAACCTAAACAAACAACAAAGTTTACATAAAGTTTTGTGTTTAAATTGTTTCATTTATATTCAAAAACTGCCTAAATAAACACAACAGCGTAATCAAAAGCTGTCAGAATAAATTAAGCATTTAATACAAAATAAAACGCAGATTCACTTGTACTATTTATAATGCTGTTTGCAAGGACGTTTTATAAATGCTAACATATAAAGCTTCACCTCAATCTATTACCATGCTATTACTTAATCTATGAAGTGGATGAAGCATGTAGGTGAAGTGATAACCTTTCAGACAATCGTTTTACTCATTGTGTATTAAGCATCAACATGTTATGCCTTAAAATAGATCCTATGACAAATTCGTCTCGAGTCAATATGTCTCTGACATGATGACTACCCTAATCCTAACCCCAATGTGATAGTATGATAATTTGTTTGGATACGAATTGTTGTAGATGACAGGGCTGTAGATGAATTATTATGAAACTCTCAGGACATGATGCAGTCTACTTTTAAAGAAGTTAACCCTTAAAAACTTTTACACGATTCATTCTGGTGTCTGATGCTTTTCCTAAAATTCATTGTAAGGGTATCTACATATCTGTATA
>JAQIXG010005852.1:0-10980 GCA_034700105.1 Oconnorella tubifera
AATTATTATTATTATGATGATCATTACAATAAAAACAATTAATTTAATATAATAATAACATTCAGACGCGTACCAATGATTATAAGCAAATCATTATAAGCATTAATTAAAGATATCTGAAATTAGTATATTAAACAAAAGCCACTTATGTCTCTCTCTCTCTCTCAACTCAACAATTATTTCTTTGTCTGATTACCCTTAATTCTAAAATAATTTAATTTATTTATATTTATTATTTAAGAATTGCGCCAAAATTCACAATGAACACTTCTATCGCGTCGCTTGAACCGGAAAAGAAATGCATTAAAGTAGATGAGTAATGCTAGATCTGCTATTATTTACTAATCAGCGTTAACACCACTATAGTAAAAATGAAAAACTCGATCTAGGAAAATAACAAAAAGACTAAGAAAACCCAAGGAACGTTTCCTAACTAACCGTTGTTAAGTTAAACAAATTATAACATAAAATTTGATAGCATAGTGGAATTATACGTATAGTTTTATACGTAATTTTTTGTTATTCATCAAAATTCAGTTTATTAGAACATTTGAATCAAATGAAATTTGTTTATGGCAAAAGTGAAAAACAGTCGCATGCTTATTTCATTGCATTAATAACATCATAAACATTTTCTTCTTTGATGCTCCTACCATTAATTGGCATACGTTGGGCTAATGTTCGAGCAACGTATTTTCGCCTACCGTTAATTAGCTACCGTTGGGCCAACATTGGCGGAACGTTGATGCGCCTACCATTAATTGGCATACGTTGGGCTAATGTTCGAGCAACGTATTTTCGCCTACCGTTAATTAGCTACGGTTGGGCCAACATTGGCGGAACGTTGATGCGCCTACCGTTAGTTAAACAACGTTGGGCCAACGTTGGCGGAACCTTCAATTGCCAACGGTTGGCACGCCAACGGTTGGGCCAACGAAGTGTGCTAGTTGGGATATTTATGTGTCATTCTGTAGGTAAATTAATATTTGTGACAATTTTGGTAGTGTTCATAATATTTCAAACGTAATATATATATATATATATATATAATTGTTTTATTCGAACAAATATCTGAGATGGAGCTACAGAATAACGAAGGTTACTAAATGATACAGAATAAAATATTGTATATACTGGATTCTGCTATGAAACCTTTGTTCTAATTAAGACGATTGCAATAAAATTAACTCAGTGGTGTTAATATGATATAAATGCAATATTAAATAAATATAATATATATGCTATAAGTTTTTTAATTGATAGGTGGTTTGCTATCCAGTCTTTCAGAAATTTACATATAATTTAAAAGTTTTAATTATATACCTGAAATATTGACATGATCGTGGCTTCTTTAAATAGATATTGCATTCTTCATTAATTTAAGATCAAGATCATAATCAGATTCTTCTTGTTTAATTTTCTTGCTGAAATCCTGGAATCACTTCTGTATTATTTTGTAGACATTGCGGTAAATCTCTTGATGACTTTGATAATGTTGTGAAACAAAGCGGATTTGGTGAAAGGTAATTCAAATTCTTATGATAATTTAGACATATAATTATTTTTCTAATTTTTGGCTGTTGAATGCAGTTAAATATTTTAATCCATAATTAAATACTAGGTCTATAATCTAAGTTAACTATAAAATAACTTCTATAGTTCAATAACTATAAAAAAAAAATTTGTAGTAAATTTTTTTTTTTTAAATTCATGTCGTTTTTTCAAAATGCAAACTTGACGAATATTTGATTTGTTATAATTTATTTTAGAAGTTTACTTTTTTAAATCAATGTAATGAATATTATCATTGAAATATTTATTTTGTGTTATAAATTTCAATTTCAGTGTTTGGACGATCGATCTAGCTCTTTTATTGCATCAGTTTAACATTAGAAATCGAATGACAACAATTATGCTTGGAGTTGATAAAGATTACTCTAAAAAGGTTTCTTAATTTATATTAACGTTATTTAGAACTGTATTTTTGTTTGAATTTTATATAAACATTGCAAATAAAACCAACTTTGTAGCAATTTTGTAGTTTATTTGCAGCTTTGATCAGTATATTATTATTATTTTGTTTTTATATTATTATTATTTTGTTTTTAAATTGATTTTGTTATATAGAGTTTCTATAAGAGCCGATTTGCTACAGACCAAGTCAGAGTTGATAATCTGTTTAAACAAGCTGCAAGTAGAGGATTATCTGTGGAACAAAGGTTAGTTGTGAACAGGAACAACAAACACATTAATAGCTTGTATATACAGTAGGTTATGAAAAATGATAACATGCAGAATTAGAATTATTATTAGTAATTTAATTTTTGATTGTTTTTAATTTTTGGCTTCTTTGTTTAATTTTAGCAGCCTCCAATCTTTCTTTCATTCTGTCTGCAATGTTCAGTAGAATTGGAATAGGGTTTACATTTTTCATAATATGTATTTACTTTCATGTTATTAAAGATATGTTTGTATATTGAGATAAGTTTTTCTTTGTAATGTCAAAGGTGTGCAGCAAGTTAGTAAAACATTGCAAACAGTGGGACTATAAATCCTGACATTTAGATTTAACGTTCAGTATTCTAATCACTTTACTAACTAAAGTTTGTAACTGTTAGTGTTAGTTTTTGTAATTAATTTTCTACTTAAAATTTTTTACGTATTAATTTTGACAGATCAGTGAGCATAGAAGAAATAGTAAAACACTTGAAGTCCAACAGACAGCCTCTGATTGTGCTGACAGATTGGAATCTATTGAATTGTCTTTGGTGCAATGCTGTCATAGGAAATGTAAGCATTTTGCGATTAATTTTGTTTATTACATCTAATTACTGTCTAGGAATGCAGTAAGCCAATATTTCATATATATCTATATTCTTTTTTATTGCTTCTTGCAAAATTATCACAAATTGCTTCTCTTAAGTTTGTTAAGATCTTTGATTGTGACATGGAGCGGGTTTCTGCTTAGGGAAAAATCGCTGATTTCAACTGGACTTGAATCTGAGACCCTAGTAATTCTGAGGCTCTTGCGGTTATTTAAAATATTTAATATCACATTTATAATAATGTTTGCAGTATTAACTATGAGATTAGTCATTAACTATGAGATTAGTCTACTGAATTAACATTTTATTCCAGAATCTTGTTCTTCTATATTTGTAATCTCTTATTGGATTGATCAAACTTATCATCATAACAAGATATTAATATTAATTACATCGAAAAGCAATTTGAAATTTGTTTTATTAGTTCTATATTAACTGAAAGTTGTTTTTTTCAGGCAATGTGTAACTGCTTTGGTCAATGCCTCGGTCGCATGGGAGCCTATCAGGGTATTTAGAATATTTAATTGGATAGTTCATTAAACAATTTAGATTTTAATACTTGAGAAATTGTTAAGAAATTATATGCTCTAATTAATTTACATTTTTTATTGCAAGACACTAATGAAGTATGTAAATAATTTCATACATTAGGGGCCATTGCATAATTTTGTAACGCTAGAAATGGCCTTTTTTGACCCACCCACCCTATAACATTTCGTAACGTTTTCAAGGATCCCACCCACCCACCCCCAGCACTACGTAACGAATTTATTTATGTTACACATACGGTTGTGTATCAACCCTTGCGTCGTTTCACTGTAATTATAGTTGATAAAATATACTTAGTAAATATAGTTGGCATTTAATAAATGAGATTGTATGTGGTTAAACTATTTAAGCAATATTTTAACTAATTTAATATATAGGTGTAAAGTTGAACTTCACATTTTACATGACATTTTCGTCTGACAACTGTAATATAAGATTGCAAATGCGTACATTTGCGACATTGAGCTCTGTTCTCACGGATTTAGCTTCCGAAGAACTTTGACTCGGTTCACTCATGCTGGCGCTTTACAAATTATTTTTACCTTCATAGAACTTTATGAAAATAAAATGAATTGCGATTTGGTAATAATAATACAATCTGTGATGGATTTTCTGCTAAGCAATTGATTATTTAAATTAAATAACTTTCTGTAGGCCTAATCGTGTTTACATCGGCTGCAGCGCGATGCATGTATAGATATCATATAAACTATAGATAGGCTGTAGGTTATATTTTGATATTTGGTCTATGAAGACGCGCTGTTCGATGTCATTATTATACAACGCAACGTAGTATTATAATGGGCTCGCTGGTATACTGGCCTAGCTGAAAAACTCTTTATTGTTGATACAGCGTTACGTAACGTAAAGCTGACACCCACCCACGTAACATTTCGTAGCGTTTTCAATGACCCCACCCACCCTCCAGCGTTACGTAATTATGCAATGGCCCCTTACATCATATTTGAAATAGTTTTTGATAATAGAGTATGAAATATAGAAAACGCATCGAAATGTAATGATTATTCTGTTTTTCAATAATCCTAATTAAACTTTTATACTTCTAGTCTGATGTTATAATTTAATAAAATCTGCATTAGTTGTAGTTCATCTTATATGAAACAAATGGTACTGGATGTTTTTGTTTAAATCTTGTTCTCATAATATGCTCTCTGCATTTCATTGAGTTATATTTCAATTAAAACGTTACGATTTATTTCATATTTGTTAACAGTGGAAGAGCGGAAGTTATTTGTTGGTATGTTATCTAAGAAGTGTACAGAGAATGACGTTCGACTTTTATTTTCACCTTTTGGAACGATAGAAGAGTGTACGGTTCTTAGAGAACAAAGTGGTCAAAGCAAAGGTACATCGGCTCACTTCTAATTGTTCACTCTTTGAAGTGATTAGTGCGCCTGATTCTGAACTGTGTGGCATATTGGGATTAAAGTGTAGTGTTCTTGCTATTAAACTGGATTTGCTGCACCATTTAGCAAGAAGTTTATTCTGCAACTTCTGGGATGTCATTTATGTTACAATTATGATTCTTCGTTTGGAATTATAAATTTACTGTTGATATTTCAATATTCAGATTTGTTATGCATGCTTTGTTGTAGGCTGTGCATTTATAACGTTTACAAGCAGACAGTGCGCACAGAATGCAATAAGAAGTTTACATCATTCTCGAACACTTGAGGTTGATTCAATTATTTATTTATTTGGCTGCTTAATATATTTATTAATATATTTTGTATTTTGTGCTAGACTTGCTATTGTGTCTAATTATTGATATAAAACTGTACCTAATAACAATCTATTGTTGTAATGTAAATATAAAGTGACCCCGCAACAATTTGTCTGCAGACTTTTGTCTACAAACACTTGATTTATCGCATGTTTAACTCTAACCCTAATGTCATAGTAAATAACTGTCAGTGGATCAAATATCTGTATACAAATTGTCGTAGATGAAAAATCTGTAGACGAATGATCTCTATGGCATTGAAAGTTTATGTATGTATTAGGGTTCAGCTTGACTCTGTTTGAGGCAAACGTTTTGCTGTTTTGTACTGTTTACTGTTTATAGATTGTTACCGCTGATGAATTTGACGATTTATTTATTGATCGTTTATTTTATAGCTTTAATAATTTATAAATGTATGTAAAATAAGGTGAGTGCCTTTGCGAAGAAAAACATTATTGTAACACTCAAAATGACTGTGTGTCTTATCGATGCAAGAGCACAATGCCATATTTGATGGTCATAATGTTTGAAGGGCATAATGACGTGTTTGATGGAACACCTGATCAATTCGTTGTCACGATTAAATTTTTCCGCATTATAAATGCTTTTGACTGAGATTTGATCATATGACGCGCCGTTTAGTTGACAGATGCGCCATCAATTGCGCTAGAGCATTTAGACTCGTTCCTATTTCTTCTCTAGCGTTACGCTTTTGCTTACAGGGTTGTAGGTCACCGCTCGTTGTCAAGTTAGCCGATTCACAGAAAGAAAAAGAAATGAAAAGATTGCAACAGATGCAGGCGCAGTTGTTAAATGGAGCGAATGTCGGAGCTCTTAGTCAGCAGTATCTGGCTGTGCGTTTTTTTCTATAATTAATGTTTTGTATAACATCATATAACCATCGAAATACCAGGGTTAGAGTTGGAGCTGCGTGTTTAGATGCGGATTGAATTGTATACTCAATTGTGATTTTCAAGTAATTTTTTTAAAATTCTACTTTGCGTAAATATCAAGTAATTTTACACAGCTTTATATAGTATGGATTTAACTCGTTATATGTTGACTCGAGCATCTTATTAACGAACGCAACGCGTGATACTGATTTATTACAACAAGACTCAAACCCGGGACCTTTTATTCTGAGTCTACTCTAGCTATTTTGTGACAGACTTGTACATTGAAACGAAATATAGATAATATTTGTATATCATATTAAATGTTAAAAAAAGAATTTTTATTAAAACGTGATTGTAATAACTGCAGTAGTTTGTAGTAACTGCAGTGATTGTTGCTTGTGTTGCTGAGTTGTATTTTATTATCTTGTTGTTTTAGTTGTTGCAACAGTCTGCAGCGACAGGAAATGGGGGATCGCTAGGAAATTTAGGCAATTTAGGGCTCGGTGAGTTTTATCGATCTTGATGTTTTTTTGAATATTTGCGCAATTGGAAAACTTTACTCGTTTTATCAGTTTTGAAATTTACATAAATGAAGTTTTGTGATGCTATCGTTTGTGATAATGAATCTAAAAGCTGATCTTTTGCTCTTATAGTAAAGCATTTTTACTTTTACAGTTAAAGTTAAGTTTAACGTCTATATTATATGAATGAGCTCGAAGATGTAGCTATCAATTTAAGCACTTTACTAAAGGGTGCAGCTAGTTAGAGGAATTAGTGAGCTCTTTGGGATTCAACCCTGGATCTAATGATTTCGAATCCAGCACTCTAACCACTTCTCTAATGAGCCTTGACAGCCTAGTAAAGACAGCCTAGTTTAGTTTTGTTTCTTTGTGTATGTCTTATCTTTGACTTCTTTTATCTAATTATATTTACATTGCGTATCAGGTTTGAATGCTATACAAATGCAGCAGCTGTTGAATGCCGCTACGTCGGCTTCAAATCAAGGAGCTCTACAGAATACGCAAGGTAGTCTCTTTGTACTGCTTCTTTGTTTTATTCTTTTGTTGCTTGATTCTTTAATGAAGACATCTTTAAAATGTTATTAATCTGTTTGTACTTACTCTTTGATCATTAAAATAGTAAAACTGATCAAAAATGTTATAATGATTTGTGTAATGTAATATTACGGTATTTTACAAAGTGTAGCTCATTTGTTTTTTTTTGCTAATGTGATATTAAGCAAAGTTAGCAAATAGATCATATGATCATAAATATAGTCATGAAATAACGCTATAATAATAACATCTTCTCGATCTGAGTTTAAATCTGAGATGTGATTAATAATATAGATAACTTTTGGTGACAACACTTTTGCTAGCTTTATCCTTGAGCTTTTTCCTATCATAAACATTATAGGCTTACCTTCATTGGCCAATGTAATTTTGAATATGCGCCCATAACAATAGCTTAATAAAGCTTATTGTTATAACAATGCATCCGTTTATAACAATAGCATTATAGCATTCAATATTTAGTAGCATTGATGCCTTATATTCACTTTCATTGACTACAAGGTGACTATATTGTAGAGGCATCAAAACCTATCGCATATTTAATGAAACTTACTAAACCTTTTTGATTGTTTTCTTTCTTGTATTTCTTTTATAATATGCAGTAGTGCGGTTAATAATTTTAGTTTTATTTACAGGAGAAGCAGGAGGTGGAATTCAAAATTTTCAAAATCTACACAATCTAGCGGCTCTGGCAGCCCTGACAAATCCAGGTATATCGCTGTTTGGTTTGCATTTTGTCATGTGCATAGTGCAAGTTTTATACGTACTGTATAATTATTGTATAATGAACAACACAAAAGATGTTATAAAGCGATAACGAAGCTTAAAGTTTTATAATAAATTACTAATGTGATAATGGATAATGTCTGAGTGTGTATATCATTAAGGATTGCACTATTAAATGTATCAACATTTGCGTGTTTATTTCATTACGTTAAATGATATTTTCATGTTAAACAGATTAAGTAAAATATTTTGTTCAATGTTTTGTTCAGGGCTCGGTTCATCAGTTGGTTCACAGAACATGGCCGCCTTACAGCATCTAGCCAGTAACTCTAGTGGACCAATGGGAGCACTGGGTGGACTGCATGCATCTAATTCTTCATCTACCGGTATGTTTTATTAGTTTAATTATTGCATTGGCTGATTATTAAATCATGTCATTTTAATAAAAGTTGTTTGGTTGTTAATTACATCAATGACAAATATTGGATATCATTATTTGACTCTGAATCTTTATCTTTAAAATGTATAATGCTTTTTAAATGTATGTATCTATATTATCTTGTGTCTTGTGCTTGTTGATACTTTAGTTCATTTGTTCAGCATTTTGACATTAAAACCATTATTCATTATTATGAGTTGATTTTTGTTTATTAATCTTATTGTGCTAAAGAATTAAAAGTAAGAGTAGATTATTGCATAACACATGCTTTATATACTATATGTGAATCTATTACATTATGTCAACTTGCAAGAAATAAATGAAAATATCATTAAGCATTTCAACAATTATATATTATATATTAATATATAATTACTATTTTTAATTTATTTCTCTTTTGTTAATATATTCTATGCGTTACTTGTATTACGTTTTAGGCTCTTATTCCATGAATAATTCAAAAGGTTAGTATTATTATTTTCTCATTAAATACTAGCTTTTTGTATCCGTATATACCAGGAATTGTTGTCCAGATTTGACTTTATTGAATTTATATAGTACAGCGTATTGTATTTTACATCAAAAAACTTTTACAATAAACGTCACTTTCTGTATCTATTAAAACAAAGTTTAATTTTTATTTTTGCAAAATTAAGCTTTATTTTATACATCACTTGTGACCAAAATAATATTTAATGTTGCATTGATCTTTCTTGTTACTGGAATGAAACGAGTTCAAATTATTAACAAAAATTTTCTTCTTTCAGTAAATTTATCTCTCGGTAATTCAAACTACCTTGGAGGGGGGGCGAGTGGCTTAAACAACATGTCAAGCCTGCACAGTTCCCTACCTAGTATAGGCAGCGGGAGCAGTCTGGGGGCCATGGGGGGAATGGGGTCCATGTTGGGAAACGGGGGAATGAATGGGGGAATGAATAACTCGAGTCTGTCGTCTTTGGGACAGACAGATTCATTGGGGGGAGGGGGAGGAGTGGGGGGACAGAACTACTCCAGTCTTCAGCAGCAATATGGAGGGCTTTCTGGATTACTGAACACTGGTCAGTTGATTTGTGTGATTAATGTCACATCAGCACAGAATGGTTACGTAGTGTTTGATAGTGATGTAATATTTATATTTTAATGAGTCTAACATGAAGTTAAAGTCAAGATGGTAGTGATGTTGTTAAATTAGAGCGTTGAAATCAAGTAATGAGTGAAATCTTTGATTCTAACACCATGTACTATTCAGTTTACTGTTAAAAGATTGTTTTTTTTCTATACTTTATTTGCATAGTCCAATGTCTTTTCATTGAATTTTTATTGTCAGAACTCTTCTTTCTACTTTTCATTTATTTATTTATTGAAAGTCAGAAATAATTTTCATAAACGAAATCTTACTGCAACACTACTACACTGAATTAACCAATAACTGAAGATTCCATGTATTATCCATCATTGATTTCTTATATAATCAAAAAGTAAACATTGTGATATCATTGTGACTCTGTTTGCAGGTACATTTGGAAGCAATGCATTATCATCACAATTACAACACTCTTTAGCCAGCTCACTCGGGGTTGGCATGGCTAGCTCGCTAGGTGCAGCTGCCATGCAAAACTCGGCTGCTGGAAAACAAACAGAAGGTCTGATAATAATCTTATTATTACTTCAATCTGTCATTTTTTAAAATATAAGTTTTTATTTCTTATTAGTTCTTGTTTATAGTTTTGAAATAAAGTCTTGTAGAATATTGATATAAAGTAAGTATAGGATTTTGCTGTTGCGTTTTGTTAATGAGTTCTTATTCATTTAATACATTACTAATATGGATTCTAAAGGAATTATATATGAACTCGTTGCTTCCTTGTGTTCATTGATAATATGCTGTTTTTATTATCAATGTTAAATATTATCTTGTTTTTTTGTTGTGTGTTTGTTGAAAGTTTTTGCTGTTTGACTGTCCTGTCATGAGTCTAATGAACTAATCAAAAAGAATCACATTTCTGTGAACATGTAAATCAAAGTATCCTGTTTATGTGATGTAGAAATGTTGTTTCTTTTAAACAATATTAAACTATATATTATCATAAACATAAACTTTATCAGCAGGCGGTAATGATTGATGATTTTGATTGATTATTTGCTATTAAAGTATTTTTTATAGCGATTGAATGCTTTGATATTTACCTGTTGTTTACTGGCATCTTCTTGGCATTGACTTACATAACGAAATTTTTTTATTCTCAGTCAAACTTGAATTTACTATGATTGAATTGCTTCTAGGTCCAGACGGAGCAAATCTATTTATCTATCATTTGCCTCAAGAGTATGGTGATCAGGAGTTGATGCAGATGTTTATGCCATTTGGTAGCGTCATTTCATCTAAAGTTTATATTGATAAACAAACTAACCTCAGCAAGTGCTTCGGTGAGGCATTCTAATAAAAATTAACTTTCATTTTTATGGCTCTCTGGAAACAGCAAAAATGTATTCAAGCCTTGTGTTTATTCTTAGATTGTCAATCCCAGAGGATATACAAAGATTTATAGCCAAGTGTTATGCGTCAAGTGTTCACTTGATTTATACCTAGTTGATAACATGTCACTCAATAGCCTCTTAATGTTATAATTAAGTTGTAAATAAGCAAGCATCATTTACCAATATTTGTATGTACTTTATTCAGTATAGCATATTTATTGTCACTTTATATCAAACTCTTTCGTATATA
>JAQIXG010005853.1:0-10979 GCA_034700105.1 Oconnorella tubifera
ATATGTCCGTTCACCTCAGAAATTACGTTAAAACACGTTAAATCTTTCAGAAATCACCTTTAATTATTTCAGAAATCACGTTAAATATTTCAGAAATGACGTCAACGAGATCCCAGTAGAACACGTCGGGCTAGTTTCATTCTTAACCTACTCATGGTTTGATTGCTTTATGTGGCAGGCCTATAGACGGAGGCGTAGCCAGAAAGACAACGGCCAGGGGGAGGAGCTTAAACTTTGGGACTGCCCGTTGATTGACGGGGCTGATTGCAACGTTGATAGGTAAGGCTGGGCTAATAATTGATTGACAGTATGTGATAGGTAAGCAAGGCGGAGGGAGGCGGGGCTACTAGTTGATTGACCGGTTTGCAATAGGTAGGCAATGCGGAGGGAGGCAATCAACTAGTGTCCCGCTAGTTGATTGACAGGGTTGTGATAGGTAAGATAAGGGAAGGAGGCGGGGCTAATAATTAATTGACAGGTTTGTGATAGGTGGCAAGGCTGGGGAGGCGGGGCTTAAATTCCCCCTCCTCCTTAAATTTCCGCTCATCCATCCCCCTTAGTCATTCGCCCCCCCCCCCCCAATTACTGAGTTTAAATGCATTCGATTTGATTGGTCATTAAAACTGGTAATTAACTTTTATAAATTAGTTTGTAATTAATTATAAAATAAATAAAACTAATTCAATAAATATTATTAATGAAATAATGTTTATAAGTATCTATCGATTAAAAACATAACGAAACTATTATTCTATTTATTAAAAAGTCTAAATGTAAACAGTTTTTCGCATTAATCCAATTTCGATTCATTTTTTTCTATTCGTTTTTTTTGTATCATTTTTTTCGTAGACTCCAGAAGTTATGGAAAGCGGAAGTAGAAAAAGCCGGTCACGTGACTAAGGCATCCCTCTGGAGGGTTTTCATGGGGTTCATAAGGGGGAGATGTTTGGCGGGGGCAATCGGTCAGGGATTGTCCGTATTCTTCCTATTACTGTCTGTTGTGAGATGTCAATTTTTTATTTTGTAATATTAACTTATAACAATTTTTTATATTTATTCAATTTTTTATATTTATTCAATTTTTTATATTTATTCAATTTTAAATTGTTTGAGTCAATTTGTAATGTTTTAAAAGATTGTCGACCGAATTTTTATTGCAATACTTATAATTGAATAATAACTTGGTATGCGGACATTTCGTCAAAGGACGATTCGTCAGCGGACTGTTTGTCTAGAATATCTGTTAAGTTTAGGTTAGAATTAGGTTTAGGGTTATGGCTAGGATTAGGGTTATGAGTTATAAGAATCGTCCGTTATAAGAATAGTTCTTGACGAACAGTCCGTTGATGAATCGTCCTTTGACGAATCATCCTAGAACTATTAACTTTAGTCTTGCTGTTTGTTATGTTAAATTTCATTGCCTGTGTTGATATTACAAATTAATGGCTTAATTAATTAATTGATTTATTGATCGATTAATTAACTGATTGATTACTTCTTAATACATAAGTTAAACATTATACTGCATCACTGAGATGACTAGTGCGTCTGATCAACATATTCATCATTCATAAAACATAGTATTCTTAAATTAATATATTTCAGGTTTACATAATGACGAATATTTTAAGATTGGCTACATCTGGCGAATCTATTGATATTTTAAAATCCATTCTCTACGTGGCGGCACTGTTCTGCAGTAATTTACTTTCAGCGATTTTCTTCAACTCAACTTTTACAATCACACAAATTGCTGGTAAGCTAATTTTTATATTACAATAAAAACTACCCCTCCCACCTACTCCCCCTCCTAAAATCATAAAACTGTTACCAAAAAATGTCACCAAAACCAAATTTTTTAAAGATCAGTGCTGATGTGACGTTTGTTTTAAGAGTGTTTTTATCTGGCTATCTCAAAGCATTTATTAAATATGCCTATTGATCAGACGCACTAGTCATTTGAGTGATACAGTACAACGCGTTTGTTTCATGTAGACCTTCATAGCGTACTTTATGTAAACATATTGCGCTGATCAGACGCACTAGTCATTTCAGTGATACATATAAACATATTGTGTTTTGTCAATTGATGTGAAATAAATAAAAATACGATTACATGGTGTTGTTTATTTTTGATTTGCTTAGGCGTTCGCTTGAGGGCCGCTATGCTGTATCTTCTATACAAACGACTTCTGTCTTGTCCTTCTATTAATGATAAAGCAATAGGAAAGGTGAGGACACCTGGCGATTATTACCTAAACTAATTAGTAATAATAATAATAATAATAATAATAATAATAAACTAAACATTTAATAACTTTTATTAACTCTCTTTCTTAAAATTAAAGACTTTAATTTGCCCAAAAAATTGGGTAAGTCAACTAAATTTATTAGCGCCAGTGGCGTAGCCAAGATTTGACTAAGGGCGGGGAGGACTTTCTTTCAAAATTTGGAGTGATGACCTTTTTTGCGGTTATCACTCAATTTTGTTCTCCAATTTGTATTTTGTCTCTAAATGTATTTCCAAATGTATTTGATCTCTAAATACATGTGTCCAACGCAAAGTAATTGTACTGACTAAGTCACTACGCTAGTTAAATCATTGTATTACTAATTAAGTCACTGTACTATAATTAAGGCATTATAATATGCAAATTTATTTCAAATTATGCAAATTTATCTCGAATTTGCATAAAATTTATCTCGAATGCAGATTTTGAATCTTTATGCAAATGATGGTCAAAGGCTAGCGGAGGGCGTGGTTATGCTGCCTGCCTTCGTGATAGGCCCTCTCTTACTGGTCGGCTCTACGGCTTACGCCCTGTACCTGCTGGGACCCTGGGCTCTGATTGGTCTGGGGGTCCTGCTATTACTACTTCCGGTCCAGGTGAGGAACATTTAGTAAGATTTTTCTTAAAAATTGATTTTTTTAATATTTTTCGAACAATGAAAAAGTTTTACATTTGATAGTTTTCGAATAACACAAAAATAGAAATTTTCAATTTTCTATTAGAAACATACAATTTTTCTAACGATAGAAAAATTGAAATTTTCTACTTCAAACAGATTCAGTTTTTAGAAATAATTCCAGTTTTTCATAAATTTATAAAATCTAGATTTATAAATTTGAAAAAAATGTTTTCTGTTAGAAATTGTCTCAAAGTATTTTTTAATAACATTTTTAAATTTGACACGATTTAATGCGAGTTAAATAAATTATTAATTGATAATAATAATAATAAATATTAATATTATATATTTGTTATTAGAGGATATATAATGATGTTTTGCGGTATATGTTTTTGTCCAGATGGTCGCGGCTAAATTTTTTATGCATTTTCGAGAAAAGGCCATTGTTATAACAGAGAAAAGGGTAATGTATTTATTTATACATTTATTACCGTATTAATAATACAAATACATATTACTTTTTTGTATTTACATACTGTATCGTACAATACATATTACTGTATTGTATCTATATACACAGTGATGAATGTAAGGGAGGGGGGGGGGTTGTGGGGGCGTATAACCCCCCACGTTGCTGGTCAATTTTTTTAATGTTAAAGATGTGAGTTGCATTCTTTAAGCTTTTAACGATGGTGTGCAAGTTGTTTTCATTGAATACATGTATTTAGAAACCAAATACATGCATTTAGAGATAAAATACATGCATTTAGAGATCAATTAATTGTATTTAGAGACAAAATACATGTATTTAGAGACCAAATACATGCAATTGGAAAAGAAAATTGAGTGATGAACCGAGAAAACGTCATCACTGAATATTTAAAAAGAAACCCTATTCCCCCCCCCTTAGTCAATAATTTTTGTCTAGTCCGCTGATTATGCATATTTATATTAAATATTGTGTTTTATCGATGTAACTATTTAAATACATTCATTGTTGTATCGATTTACATATAAATTTATTGCTGTATTGTATTGATATACATATTTATATAATACATTTATTTTGTGTTTAAATACATGTATTGTTGCAAAAACTGATACATGTATTTCAATATTTTCCTCTCCAGGTTCGAATGATGACGGAATATTTGGCCAGCATAAGGTTTATAAAAATGTACTGCTGGGAGATGCCCCTCTATAAACTCATATCTGGTAATTTACCCCCTCCCCAAAAAAAAAGTACATTCTAATGTACAAGAAATGTACATTTCGACAAGTATTTTAATTTTTTTTATGTTAAGGTTAAGGTTACGTTTAACGTCTGGATTACCATATTAACGATGTCGAAGACGTATCTGCCAATTTAGGCATCTTACTAAAGGGTGCAGCAAGTTAGAGAAAATGGTGAGCTAACCGGGATTCAAACATGGACCTGTCGGTTTCGAACCACTTCTCTAACGAGCCTTGACTTATATATATCTACTCTGTCTGTCTGTATGTTTGTCTGTTTAAATTTGTGTTTGTCTCTCGGTCGGTCGGTCTGCCAGTCGGTCGGTCTGTCGGTCGTTCGTTCGGTCGGTCGATCGGTCTTTCTATCGGTCGGTCGGTCTGTCGGTCGGTCGGTTGATCGGTCGGTCGGTCTGTCGATCGGTAGGTCGGTCTGTTGGTCGGTCTATCGGTCGGTCTGTCGGTCGGTTGGTCTATCGGTCTGTCTGTCGGTCGGTCGGTCGGACGTCGGTCGATCGGTCTGTCGGTCGGTCGATCGATCGGTCGGTCTGTCGTTCTGACTGTCGGTCGGTCTGTCGGTCGTTCGATCGGTCTGTCGGTCTGTCGGTCGGTCTGTCGGTCGGTCTGTCGGTCTATCTGTCGGTCTGTCGGTCGGTTTGTTGGTCGTTCGGTCGGTCGGTCTGTCGGTCTTTCGTTCGATCGGTCGGACGTCGGTCGATCGGTCAGTCAGTCAGTGTCTGTCTGTTTGTCTGTTTGTCTACAAATATATATTATTTCACCCTATCTTACTTCAAACTGGATGAATTCAATTGCTAACGACTTGTAGGCCTTTTGTTGATCATTCAGGGGTGCGGGCGAGCGAACAGAAGTTTCTAGAAAAGGGAAACTTATCCCTGAGCATTGCTTTTCTGACGTCAGGCATTCTCATCTCCATAGCAACGATAACTACTCTAATTGCATACACTGCTTCAGGCAATCATTTAACTGCAGTGCAGGTGATAATATATAGGACTTGCTTTTAGGCTTTTATTCTCTTATTTATTGCTGTTGCTTGCTGCGCCCTTGAGGGTTTATTTTTTCTCTTATTTATTGTTTTTACTTGCTGCACTCTTTTGAGCTGTTTTGTATTTATTCTATTACATCTATTTATTGTTGTGACTTGCTGCACCCTTTAGGTTCTATTTATTGTTTTTCTTGCTGCACCCTTTAGCGTTCTATTTATTATTGTTACTTGCTGCACCCTTTGAGGTTCTATTTACTGTAGTTGCTTGCTGCACCCTTTAGTGTTTTATCTGTACATTTCGTTCGATTTTATTTATACTGCATTGATTGTTGATACTTGTTGAACCCTTTAGGCTGTCATGTATTTATTTCTTTCGATCTAATTTTTTTATTGTCACGACTTGCTGCGCCTTTAGCTTTTTTGTTTCTTATTTTCGACATGTTGTCAACTATTACTGTGACTTGCCGCTCCCTTTATTCTGTCATGTATGTATTATTTAGACTTGATCTCTTTTTTGCTGTGACTTGTTGCATCGTGTAACTTGTTCCTTCGTGTAGACATTGGTTTAAATTTCAGCTATTTATTTGTGTGACTTGTTGCGCCCTTTAAGCTTTTGTCTTGTCATTTATCTACATCTTATCTGTTAATTGTTTGGACTTGTTGCACCCTTTAGGCTTTCATGTATTTACTGGCCTATAGCAGCATTCAGGACAAGTTAGAGATGGTGATGGTTTGTGTTAAAATGGCGTCTGAACTGAAAGTTGCGGCTCAACGCTTTCAGGTCAGTTCTAGTTCAGTTCTCATTCAGTTCTAATTTAGTTGTAATTAAGTTCTAATTCAGTTGTAATAAGTTCTAGTTATATTATATAAAAGTTCTAATTATGTTCTAATTGTGTTGTAACTGTGTTATATTTAAGTTCTAACTAAGTACTAATTAACTTCTAATTAAGTTCTATTTAAGTTCTATTAAAGTTCTAATTAAGTTCTAATTAATTTCTATTAAAGTTTCGATGAAGTTCTATTAAAGTTTTAATTAAATTTTAAATATCTAAATTTTTACATCTCATTTTCTATTAAATTAATGATAATAATATTATTCTTTAAAAATCTTTAAAAGGAGATTTTAGTTGAAACCGAATTAGACGTCGACCAATTAACTTGCTCGTTACTGGAACGCTACTCTTTAAATCCAACCAATAGCGACGCGGTATACTCCATCGAGGTCAATGACCTAGTCTTTTGTTGGCCCTCTGCCAAAACGAAAAATAACATTACAGACTTTAAAAAACTCGGTATGATCTTTGAAATTTCATTGACTTATCATAATTTATGTTAATTTATGTTAATTCATGTTAATTTATAATAAAATGGATTACGTCACACACGGAGAGGTAGTAATAACGTGACGTCATTTTAAATAAATGACGTTTTGAACGAATGTAAATTAATGAAACTATTGCAATAAAGTTTGTCTTTTAAAAAAACTTTAAAACTAGTTTAAAATTAAATTTCTTAAATTTTGAATTTTAAATGAGTTTCATTTTGCAAATCGGCTATTAATTTTAACTTGATTTAAAATTAAATTTAGGACACATTTAAGATTTAATTTTAAACTAGCTTTAAATCTAGTTTTAAACTAGTTTTATCTAAACTAGCGTTATTGAATGAAATTTTTGTATTTATTATAAAGGAAAAATGAAGGCCTATCAGTCAGCCATACCGTAGACTTTAAATTCTTTCATTTTTGTAGAAGGGTCGGAGGGGGCGGTTGAGCAGGAATCGCTATTACCGGGGCCGGGTGACCCCCAGGTTTTAAATTTGAATCGTTTTGGCCCCATCACTCTACAGATTGAAAAGGTGAAAGTGTAAAAAAATCCCAATTTTTTCTTATTTAATATGCCAGCTTTTTTTCTAAAGTGTTTTTTTAATTTTAAATGTCAAAAATGTTGAGAAATAATGATGTATTTATAACTCTAGACTTTATACAAATTCATAGAGTCTAAATTTGTCTAATCCTAATCCTAACCCTAATCTTAACCCTATAATCCACTAAAAACAATTATAATTCTAACTTAATTCTAACCCTAAAACTAACCATAATTTGAACCTAATGCTATTTTTATTTGTAATTTAGTCGAGTTTGGTGGGGGTGACAGGGCTGGTGCGAGGGGGTAAGACTGCCTTCCTACACGCTCTACTTGGTCAGGTAGGGAAAAAATCTGACGATCTTTTTTTAAAAATATTGAATTGAATAATACAATAAACTATAGGCTTGGGAGAAGGGTGCATGAGAATAAGAGCACTGAACAAGATTATGAACTAAAGACTTGGTAGAAGGGTACATTAGAAGGAAGATCTGAGATTAGATAATTAAGTCGTCATCATTATCGTCATCATCTTCATCATTTTTTTAGTCATTGTTATCATCGTTATCATGTTCATTATCATAATTATCATCATCGTCATCATCATTATTATCATCATCGTTATCGTCATCATCATTATCGTCAACATTAGCATCATCATCAACTTTTAAAAAAAATTGACGCCGCCACCTGGCGAAGTAATGATAAATTTTAATTTTTTAATTTTTTAATTTTTTAAGATGCAACTATTGGGGGGCAATTTAACGATAAATGGAAAGGTAGCGTATGTTCCGCAACAACCCTGGATCTTTAGCGGAACAATTAAGGAAAATATTTTATTTGGAAACGATTTTAATTTAGAAAGGTTAGTGTTGATCTGACGCGCTGGTCATTTCAGTGATACAGTACAACGCGTTTGTTTCATATAGACCTTCATAGCGTACTTTATGTAAACATATTGCGTTGATCAGACGCACTAGTCATTTCAGTGATACATATTGTGTTCTGTCAATTGTTGATGCAAATTAAATGAAACATTTTTATTCAAAGTAATGTTAAAATTATACAGCAAAGAAGATTCTACAATTGAAGTACACTAAATCTAATAAAAAAGTAATAATATCAAATAATATTATTAAATAATATTAACGAATATAACAATATTATCAAATGATATTATCAAATAATATTATTACTTAACGTCACATCAGCGCGTATTAATTATTATAATAATATTATCGCGTAATATTAAATAATTGTATAACTTAACGTCACATCAGCGCAAATTGTATACATTATCACAGGTACCATTCAATCATAGAAGCTTGCTGTCTGTCACCTGATCTTGTCGACCCCTCCGCGGGCGATGACACGCTCATAGGCGAAAGGGGCGTGACCCTGAGCGGGGGACAGAAGCAGCGCCTTAGCCTAGCCCGGGCTATTTATAGTAACGATGACGTCATCTTGTTAGACGATCCCCTGGCGGCGGTTGATAGTAAAGTGGCGCGGGAAATTTTTGGTAGAATTTTAGCAGGGGGCGTGAGGGGGGGGAGGACAGTTGTACTGGTTACAAATTTAATGGAGGTAGGGAGGGAGGGGGAGGGAGGGAGGGGGGTATGTATTTTTTTGGTTAAAATTTTTGCAGATGTCTCAGACGTAGCTGTTAATTTAAGCGTCTTACTAAAGGGTGCAACAAGTTAGGGAAAATCGTGAGCTCTCGGAATTCGAACCTGGACCTATTGATTTCGAATTCAGCGCTCTAACCACTTCACTATTGAGCCTTGATCATGGGGGGGATATCATCGTAAAATGTAAGTCATGACATTTTTTACTTTATCAGTTTTTGGGAATTTTTTTGAAACTTTTCTTACTTACAAATTTTTTGATTTCAATATATCCGATGCAAAAAATTTCAGTAAATTTTCGCAGGAGGGGGGGGTTACCGATAAACCCCACCTTTAACTTTAAATGGGGAGAGGTTATAACCTCTACATCCCCCTTTGCTTTACAAAGTTGTAAAGTGCTGCATTTTGTTTCAGTATTTACCACAGTGTGACTATGTCTTGTATTTTCGAGATGGGGGGGTTGCGGAGCAGGGGAGGCATGATGAACTTTTAAGGGGGGAGGGCGAGTACGCCCGTGCTTTTGATCGTTATAAAAAAGAGCAGCAACAACAGGAAACGGAAATAGGTAAGTTAAATAGGTCTTTTATCAAAGGGTGCAGCAAGTTGTAGAGTCAAAGTACAGAGACTCTGATAGCTGTTGAATTAAGAGTCTTACTAAAGGGTGCAGCAAGTGATAGAGTCCGAGTACAGAGACTCTGATAGCTGTTGAATTAAGCACCTTACTAAAGGGTGCAGAGGGTACTGATACCAAAGATTCTAACCTGAGACCTCTCTATATCTAGTTTACCACTCTAATCAACCCAAAATATTAAAATTTAAAACAAAATTTCATTTAATTATTCAGATAAAACAAGACAAAATGAAAATTTTGACAAAAAATCAAGAAATTTCACCAAAAACTCACAAATTCTAAGCGAATCCGACCTCGGCTCTGATAGGCCAGCCTTGATGTCACGTGAGGAAAAAACCGTCGTCTCATTGGCCACTTACGCGACGTATATAAGTAGCGCCGGGGGAATACCGGCCGTTCTAGCGATCCTATTGGTCAGTATTTTGGCGGAGGGTTCCCGCGCGATCAGCTACTGGTGGTTAGCATTTTGGCTGCAGCAAGGAAGTGGGGTATTTTTTTTTAAGTTTTTGTTCTATTTTCAGGGTTACTTTTGCTTTAATTTAAGCTGGGGGGGGGGGGGTGTAGCCTATAGTGCAGGGTCTGTGGTTACCCCCTCTAATTGTGTATTTTTGTAAAGGTAGTAATGCAATTTTGTGTAGATAAGCTAATGGTTTGATTTTTCATTAACGTTTACAATATTATTAACTGTTTTCAGCTTCATAGTTAGTATTCATTGTCAAAACGCAATTAAATATAATTATCTTAGATTTATTGTTTTTCTGTTAAGCGTTTAACTATTACAAAATACTTGGTTAAAACTTCATATTTTTTGTTAATCATATAACTTAGATTCAACTGTAATTAACTTTTGTTATAATTTCAGACTTTTTTGCTAAAAGCATTTAATTGTTACTAAATAAAATTAACTTTTGGTAAGTTTATATTTTTGCTTTTGTGCATTAACTACTATTCATTTAAATCCGATTATAAGTTCGTATTTTTCTGTTACCAATTCATCGATTAATTCTGTGGTTAACCGAGTTATTGTAATTAACCTGTTACCAGAATACGGTGATCGAGTTCCGGTCGAATGAGACGGTGGTTAGTGACGGTATTGTAATGCAACAAGTGATAGAGTCTCGGACTCTAACAATTGATAACCCAGAATTATGGTTTTATGACGTCATATACGCAGTAACTCTTGTCGCTATTCTTGTTTTTTTCGTTCTGCGAAGTTTCGTCGTTATAAAGGTATCAAAATATTTTTTGTGTAATTTATTTTGTTGCGAGGGGGGGGGTGGGTGCTGGAGGGTTGGGTGGAGTAAGGTAGAGGGGGGAGTGGGTAAGAGAGGGGGGAGAGAAGTAGGGGGGTGGTTATATGCTTATTTATATTCATTCGCTAGATGGTTGCACAGTAAAATAAAATAAGCTACATTCAATTTTATACATTAATCGTGATTATTTTTAGAAAAATTACATTATTCTAGTTTATTTTTTATAAATAATATTAAATAATTAATATGGTACTAAATAATATTTCTTTGAAATCTCACTTTCTTATTTAATACTCTATATATATTATAATATAATAATACTTGATGTAATTTATATATTAATATATAATACTGTATTATATATTACATTATTTATATACGATGATTATAATATTTTAAAAAATGTGTATAAACTATATTTTTTTTTAATTCTTGAGTCCTTTTATGTTTTTTATATACTTT
>JAQIXG010005854.1:0-10976 GCA_034700105.1 Oconnorella tubifera
CACACACACACACACACATACACACACACACTCTTTCTCTCTATCTCTCTCTTCTAGATGTCCTATCGATAGCCATAATTATCTATCAGAGACCTGTAAACTATAATATTTTGTAAGCTATAATATTATAATATAAACTACATAATTAGATACAGAGAAAACATAGATAAAGAGATTTGCATTTGTAAATTTGCATTTTGCATAGTAAATGCATTTTTAACTGAATGATTAATTAAGAGGGTGTGATGGTTAGCATCCGTTTAGTAAGTAATGGTTAGTTAACAATTTATAAGGTTAATCAGAACTTTTCTAGTCAATACTTGGATCATAAATCTCATTATCACTTGAATTGTTATTCTTCATATTCAACTGTTCGCTGCTTTTTATGTCAGCAGTTACCCGTTTACACTGTTAACCGCTGACATCCCTAAAAAAGAACAGGCTTGAAAAGAGATGTTTTGAGATTATTATCTATATACTCGGTCAACTTGTTTGGCCGAGTATTCGAGTAATTTGCCAAGTACTGAAATACTCAGCTGAACAGAGTACCAAGAAAGGTTCATTCCTTAATGAAATAAAGAAAGTAAAACCTGTCTGGGCGGCTGTTCATTAGTGACATCAGGTTGTGACTGTCCAGACTTATATTGACTATGATTTACCAATGCAGGAATATCACCTGTATACTGCAACATAAAACAATTATTTACAAACATTCTCTATTTAAGATATGATCACACTATGATTGAAATTTTTTGGCTTAATCAGTCACATACAGCATTTCAATTATATTGCAAAGCTATAATTGAAATGTTGTATTTGCATGTGATAATTTACATGTTGGCATATAATGCACATGCATTATACATTTGTTACATTTAAGTTTAAAGTTTTTGCATAGAAACTTCAGAAATTTGAACGCATTGAGATTTTATAGAATAATTTGATAATATAATCAGATATCAAATTTCCTCCTCTACAAACTGACAAAAATCTCAGAAAATATCTCAATTTAGGCCTAGTTATAGCATATTCGCTATGGGGTTATTTATTTGTGCACCCTGCATATAATGTGAATAATCTAATTCCCCGAGTATCCCCTGCACACTAAAGTGTATCAATACTGAAATGTTTTCATGTTGTCTATAAAACTCTTCATAAAGAAAATAATTTCTTGGCATTAACTCATTGCATGATCCTGGTAGTCTCAAAGTTTATCAATTATCAACATCATATCATCAAATATCATTTATCTGTCTTAATGAAGAGAGATAAATTCCTTATAACTTTTGTAAAAAATACTTTTTTATAAACCACACTTCAATAGATATTGTTACATTATTATTGAGTAGGCCTACAATATTTATTTATTAAAAAAATATTCTTTGTTACATGTGGAGAGCGTCCCCGTGAAATTCAATGGTGGATTGATTAGTTAGTAATGTAGGTCAGTGTTTGTCTATAGGGGCCGTCTCAAAACATTGAATAATTAAGGTAATGAATTTAATGAATTAATGAATTAATTAATGATCAATTAGGAGATCTGTTAATTGATTCATGTTTCATTAGCAGAAGTTGTCTTGTATGCAAATTTCAAGTCAATGGGTCAATGGGAAGTTGGTTAAATATCAGTGACAAGATTTGAACTATACAGACAAACAAACACATGAAGTGTCATAAAAATTTATGAATCCTGATAATAATAAACATTGTTCAATTAAAATTTGAATTTTTCATAGAAACTTCATAACTTGCAACAGCATTGAGATATCAAATTGAAATCTGTTTGTTATATGATAAATTTCTTCCTCTAAAAATTACAAAAATTTGAGAAGAAATATTAATTTGTTGTTTAGTTATCATATAATTGCTAGTGGGTTATTTTTTGGACACTCTGTATAAATATAAATAAGTTTAAATGATTGTCTAAATATGCTTAAGATATGTGCAACTCTCTCTAATCATGTCCTATAATAAATATTTTTCATTCACACAACAATACCCTGCAATATTTTTAAATAATTACCCCCAATTTTTAGCAACCACATGAATGAAACGTTTCCCCCTCACAGCGATATATTTTTATAATCATAAACATTTATTGTTAGATATAAGAAATTTTTAATAGAATTTTCCAATGATACTATTATTTCTTACAAAAAATATTTTTATCATTGGAATTTTAATTTTCGACAATATTTGATTCCTTAAGTATTCCATTCATCAAATTTTTACTATCATGACACTCCTAGGTTAACAATATTTCTGTAATTATGACAAAAATTTAAGCAATAATCACCAGTGACTGATAAATATTCCTATAATTCTTACTCGTTCAATATACGGAACAGGTACAAGTCCTTTCTCATTGCGAGAGTTGCAGCAAGTCCACCACTGTTCTTCATCTTTACGTATAAGTGAGAGCACCTCTCCTTTCTCAAATGACAGATCATCTGGATCCTGTTGCAAAAAGCAACACTTTAAAAATTTACATTTAAAATCATTAATAACAAATTATGATAATTATTCATTACATTACATGATTCACTAATTGTTAAATTTATCATTGTTATGTTAACTCCATGCAACTAAAAGACAACTCACACCAACTATATAAAATAGAATTTTTTCTCATCCGTTTTGAAACAGCAAAAATCTGGCATTATTTATACGCCAGCAGTATTATTAGAAGTAAATTATAATAATGCTAGTGAAAGCATAGAGCAGCATTTACTGAACTATGCGTTAACTCGTAGGTAATGTGTTAAAAACAATATAAGCCTACTCATAAGGTCCCTAACTAAGCATTTATGTCAATGCACAGGATCAATTTGGTATCCTTAAAGCTATTCAATAAATGAGTTGAGCAGACTGATCTCTATCATCTCAGGAGATCCAAGCTATTGCTCTTTCCTGAAGCAATGCCATGCTTTGGCGGTGCAGCGGGGAAATATGGCTGCAATGATGAAATCTTCTGGAACAGTTTCCCCCAGAACCTATTTAATTTTTTTAATTCTATCAACCAAATTTTTATTTGCCATACTTCTTTAAACTATTGTTTGAACTGTTTTAAACTGTTTTTAGTTCTCTTTTTATCCTATGCATATCTTGTATTTTGTATATTTTTGAAATAAAAATGAAAGATATGCATGCAATACATGTTAAGTTATTTTTTATGATATACGGAGACAGAGAGAGAGAATGAGAGATAAAGAGAGAGAGAGAGAGAGAGAGAGAGAGAGAGAAAGATGGAAGAGTTAGAAAGTTAGAGAAAGTGAGAGAGAAAAAGAAAGAAAGAAAGAAAGAGAAAAAAAGGGAGAGAAATAAAGAGAAAGTGAGAAAGAAAAAGACAGACACACAGAAAGAGAGAGAGAAAGAGAGAGAGAGAGAGGGAGAGAGAGAGAGAAAGAGTGCGAAAAGACAGAGAGAGAAGAAAAAAACAGAAATGAGAGATAGAGAGAAAAAGAGAGATAGAGAGAAAAAGAAAGATAGAGAAAAAAAGAAAATGAAAAAGCTAGATAGAAATAGATAGAGAGAGAGAGAGAGAGAGTGAGAGAAAAAAAGAGAAAAAGAGAGAGAAGGCAACGGAAGGTGATTCATTGTGTAAATAAACTGGTATATAACTATATGCCAGAAAACAGGCATAATATTTTATTCTCATCTATTATAATAGATGAGAATATGATTATGCCTGTTTTCTTGTAGCCCAGCAGTTCTTAACCTTTCAGATGCTGTGACCCCTTGATATCATTTGTCAATTTGTGGCGACCCCAATGATACAATTTTACAATTGTGGCGACCCCAACACAACAATTTGTTAAATATTTTGTTCAATATTTTTAAAAATGAATTAGTAAATTAATAAAATGTTTTCTTACATTTAAGTGTGTATGTGCAATGTACATTGTATGTACATTGCATAAAAACACATTTTTTATTAAAATTTTTTTCTCAGAAGATCTCAGGCGACCCCTGGCAAATTGTCAGGAGACCCCAGTTGTTGTTCAGGAGTTGATGTGTTGATGGGTTGATGTGTTGATGGGTTTGTAGTTGATGTCGCTGAGTCATCGTTTCACTATAAAATGGAGAGTGTGCGAATCCAAAGGACACACAATAATTTGGCATTAGATAGGAACGGAACTCTGAAATATTTAGATTTTAAAGTAGTTAAACTGATTGTGATAAGTTATAATTAATCAACGTTACTTATTGTGTCGAATTAAAGACGATATTTTATGAAGAATGAAAAGTACTGAAAGTACTTATTATATGCTTATTATATACTTATTAGATGCTTATTACAAAACATGTATTACTACATTTATTAATATGTCACTGTCACTGAATATATACTATATTGTAAGACATGCAAGACATTTATATTTTATTTAGCAATTAAGCATATTCATTATTATTTTCTTGAGAGTAAAGTATTTTATTTTAATATATTAATCATTCACATTATGTTTAGTATATATATATACTAATTATATAATCTGATATAGGTTTAAGACATTTGTGACTAAGTATAACATTGGTTTAAATTATCGTCTATTATTAGTGAATTTTCTTCTGTGAATTTTGTTCCCAGAATGAAAATTCAGTTTTTGGAGGAGTGGAATGTTCACGTGTTGATGTGTTGATGGGTTGATGTGTTGATGGGTTGATGGGCTGATGTGCTGTTGTGTTGATGGGTTGATGTGTTGATGTGTTGATGGGTTTGTCGTTGATGCCGCTGAGTCATCGTTTCACTATAAAATGGACGAGTGTGCGAATCCAAAGGACACACAATAATTTGGCATTAGATAGGAACGGAACTCTAAAATATTAAGATTTTAAAGTAGTTAAACTGATTGTGATAAGTTGAAATTTATCCTGAATTTTTGTAAGTTGTTATTTCAGATTATATTTTAAACAGACGTTATTGTATGGAAGTATTTACTTTGTTGAAACATATTATATTAAACACTTATAATGAATCATGCGAAGTCTTTCTTGAAAAGAGTTAAGAAGTTTTTAATAATACTCGAAATCCCGATCCTTGTAGAATACCTGCTAAGTGGTCATAGCTTCAAGGTAATTAATGCTTATAGAAATTAATAGATCAAAACAAAGTAGGCCTGATTAGATTCCGTTAAAATAAGCAACTCAAATAGCACGCACCTCAAAACAATAATTGATCAGTGATCAAAACAGCAGACCCAGTTTTCCCCGTGATCATACCAGAGATCTTGCCGTTTTGGCGTACAAAGTGAGATCCTAATTACCTCTCGCTAATGTTAGTTACGACACACGAAGATAAACAATATAATCAGAAACAACCAGAGATTAGTTATTATATCTCAACTTAAGTTTCTACATTGTGGTCGCGACCCACAGGTTAGGAACTGCTGTTGTAGTCCCTCTCTACCACAATTAACACATTAAAGTCTATTGTATTCGATCTTAAACATCAAGCGTTTTGTTTAAAGCAGGCGAACAATTACTCCCCACCCTCCAACAAATCTCTAACCCCCCCAATCCCCCCTCCGTTAAAGTCTTTGAAATAGATTTGTTTAACTACTCTCGGTACTCTTCGTCTTCGGTATTCTTCTTCCTTCTTCTTCGTCAGAAAATTGAAACTCGTTCATCTCTAATCATATTACACAAAAGCCATCACTAAATAAAATCACCAATTAACACATTAACCGCTACCTACGAGTTAACCAGTAGTTCAGTAAAAGAGTTTGCCAGTGCAATTCTAAATCACTTCTAATAACACAGCCAGCGTTTAAATAATACCAGATGTTTTGCTGTATCAACACGGACAAAAAAAAATCTCGTTCATGTAGGTGGGGTCTTTAGTTGCATGACGTTAATATAACAGTGAGAAATTGCCAAGAATTAATGAATAAACAATGTGACCAAAATTATTCTTAAACAGACTTTCAACCTTATTTATTATTGATTGATTGCAATAATTATAATATTGTCATCTTCAGAATAATTGTAAGAATAATTGTAAGCAACTTTGGTTGATAGAGGCTCGATTAGACGAATATATTGTGAAGACTATTTGACAAAGCTGATTGTACTCCTGGTACAAACCTATTCCTTAGGATACAAATAAGCGTCTAAACAAATTGGTAGTTTATAAGAAACTATGATACATTATTGATTACAATTTGATATTTAAACAACTTTTACTTATGTAGCATTTGCTTGAAATGTGCTTGACATGGATTAAATCACTATTATGCACATAGTCTCCCATAAATATATTATATAAATCTAGTTAAAAATGTATAGTAATTGCAGTAAAGTACTGCAGCATAAAGAGCATTTATCAGTAACTGAAATTATTGTTGATCTTAAAAAGCAAGAACCTGCGATAATTGTTAGAGAGTTAGTTGCGAGTGAGAGAGAGAGTGCCAGCAAAAAGAGAGAGGGAGGGTCGGTTAGGGGATCGATTATAAGACAGCAATAAATTTAAATGTTTTACAGAAATCGAAATTCTACAAGTTATACATACGTTCTAGTTATACACTTGTGCCAGTTATACAAGAATGCATATTATACAAATATGCAGGCTATATGTGAGAAAATACGGTATAAGCCAAAGTAAAACAATGTGAATAGAAATTACACAAACCTTTTTGACAAATGTATACTTGGCTATATATTTCAATCTGTGAGCCTAAAATAAAGAGCAAAAATAATTAATGAACAACTGGATATGTTGTTCTACAAAACTAAATAATGAACAACTGGTTTGTGACAAGCGTCTCTAGCAAATATCATGTTTTAACCCTAATCGACAGTATTCGGATTATCCGGATCAAGCAAAGAGTACATCCAAATACTCGGATTCGTTACTAGCAGAAAATTTATAAAACGTTACATGGCACTAGAGACCAGAACAGTCAAAAACTATTCACCAGTAAGAAATGCAAATCAAAAAAAATGTAATAAAAGAATTTGATTAAGAATGGAATGCTTGCAATTGAATGCTTGCTGTAGACAATGCAGGGATAGAGAAAAAATCAGTCAGTACATTGATTCTAATTTGACTATAAATAATTTTATGTCAAATTAAATTTAACTTAAATGAATTTTAAGATAAATTTATAAAATTAACATTTTGAATCTTAATTTCACTAATGGGTAAATTTAAGATTCTTAATTTTTGGGTCAATTATGAAATTGTTCATAATTGACCCAAATTAATGAGTTTCTAAAATTAAAACTCTTATGCGTTCATTAACATCTGATAGAACTGCAAAGCATCCTAAATGAAATAACAGATGTTGTCTGTATAAAAAAGAAGTTAATTTATCAAAAAATTGCCAACTGATGCCGAAAACTCAAACGCCTTAAAATTTTACATTTCATTATAATGAAACGATAACTCTTAAAATACAAAAGAAATTTATACTTACAGGTCTGATCAAGGAGGTAATATCCAAGTAATGAGTTTTGTAAAAATTTAACAGTGCTGGCAAGCTGGAAAATTCTTGATCACCAATTCGAAATTTAACCATTCCGCTTGTCTGAATTTTATTAATTATATAATGGGCAACCTTACTGTCCTCTCTGAAAAAAAACAATAACAGTCAGTGTTGTTTTAGTCGGGGTTCTAGTTTTAGTCATAGTTATAGTCTAGTCGACTAAAAGTTCTGAGTTTTAGTCATAGTTTTAGTCGAGTCGACTAAAAGTACCAAGTTTTAGTCGGACTTTTAGTCGACTAAAAGTCATGGGGTACGTTGGGTCTTGCTTTTGTGAATGAGTTGGACAGACGGATCTCTATCGTTTCCGGAGATCCAAGGTATTCCGGAGATCCATTTTATTTGAATTACTAATTCTCCAAAAAAGGCATTGATATAATAGTATTTTGAATAATATAGCAATAAAATAAATAAACTAATTACCAGATTAACAACACTGCATAATAAGTATATTAAAGGGAATAAACAATATAAATTTATTAAAAATAAATTAATAAAAAAGTAAACAAACAACAAAGAACGAGACAAAGACATAAACATGATTAAAAACAAAACGCCCAAATGGCATTTAATGTGTTAAATTCGAGACTAAAGTCTGACTATTATGATTCATGGAAGTGAATTAATTATGCGATCGCGCGGGATTATTTATAGAAAAAAGATGACAATAAGTACTTTTCGTCGCTTGACTTATCGTCGGTCGTTATCGTTATATAACGAAAAGTACCGAGTTTTCGTTATCGTCAGAACAGAAATCTCAGTCGAGTTTTCGTTATCATTATCGTCTCGTCGATGAAAAGCTCTGAGTTTTCGTTAACGAACCATATCGTTATCGACGACGAAAACAACACTGATAACAGTACATATTAAAACATTACGTACCTTTAAAATTCACTTATATAACCTAAATAATAATCATTTAAGTGTAATCTAAGTCTGAAAAGGTTCATAAAGTCAGGACTTAATGATTAAGTCAATGGTTCCCAACATTTCTGATGCTGGACCCCCTGATAACATTTGCCAAGTTGTGGCGACCCCAACAATAAAATTTAAAAATTGTGGCGACCCCAACACAAAAATTTGTTATATATTTTGGTCAATATTTGTAAAAATCAATTTGTAAAAATTAATTTGAACATTGCATGTACATTGAACAAAACATGATTTTTATTCTAGAAAAATTAATTCTCAGAAGGTTTCAGGCGACCCCTGGCAAATTGTCAGGCGACCCCAGTTGGGGTCGCAACTCACAGGTTAGAAACCACTGGATTAAGTTAAGCAGGCGCAAGGCTAATTTAAGCCTAAATCAAACTGAAAATATGAAATGCGACTCTTAAATTTTAAAAATTTAACGCGAAGTCATTTAGTCATAAACTAGTGAATAGAGTTTTGTGAGATAACAGAGATTTAGATAAGAACTTAAAGTGATTTAACATGACTGTTACCAACACCAACTGAAATCAATATTATATGACACAGAATAAAATCTGATACTAACCACCAACAATCCTTTAAATACAGACCTAATTATTCATTAAATTTCAAATCATACAACATAACAAAAATCCTCATGCAATAAAGTGTATATTTTATACAATACATTTACAATATATAATGCTAGCAACCGTATCCATGATCCATCTAACGATGAATAAGGCTTCTTACTTACTTTTTATGAAGTCTTCTTATGAAGACTTATGCTTATGAAGACTTCTTACAACAAAATTTTAACAAACTCAGATTCAACCATGGTTTATAAAGTTTACATCATTTCATAATGATTACCTTTTTTAACAGTGGAAAAGTCTTGCATCAAAATTGTACGAAAACAATAAAATACCATGTTTGAATCATCTTTGTTATTAATCTTTGTATACATGTCTTGCTAAGATCTATGTTTAATAATACAAGGAATATTTTTCCAATATTAAGCCTTGAAACATAGAGCAATCCACCAAAAATATTATGTGGTTATGTCAAAGCAAAACGTCACAATAGAATAAAAACTGATGTTCACGAAATTTGCAATAATTTTCCTTAAAAATTCATGGACACATCCATATCGGTATCCAGAAAGAGACTGTAGGCGCACATCAGAACAGACAGAGGCTATTTTATCTAATGTATCTACCAGTGTTGTTTTCATCGACGATAACGATATGGTTCGTTAATGAAAACTCAGACCTTTTCGTTGACGAGACGATAATGATAACGAAAACTCGACGAGAATTCTGTTCTGACAATAACAATAATGAAAACTCGCTACTTTTCGTTATATAACGAGAACAGCCAACGATAAGTCAAGCGACGAAAAGTACTTATCGTCATCTTTTTTACAACTATTCCAAGCGCGATCGCAGAATTAATTCACTTTCATCGAGTCATAATAGCTAGACTTAAGTCTCGAATTAACACATAGGCCTACGACGCGAGCGCAAGGAATAAAATGCGACCGGGGCATTTGTATTTAATCAAGTCTTTGTCTTTGTCTCGTTCTTTGTTGTTTGTTTACATTTTTTAATTTATTTATTTTAATAAATTTATATTCTTTAATATATTTATTAAGCAGTGCTGCTTATCTGGTAATGATTTTATTTATTATATCGCTGTATTATGCACAATATTAATGCCTTTTTTAGTAAAAAATTTACTGTTTAATAAAATATAAAATTGTAGGGAAAAATATCTTATATTATAATAATTAGCATATTCGTTTATTAGGGAAATAATATTTTATTATCATAATATTCTAGGGAAAAATGATATTATATTTAATAATCATTATATTAGTTAGTAGATTTTCTCTTCAAATAGCAAAATATTATAACGTTAAGTAATGGAATAAGATCAAGGTTGAAACATTTCAAATTAAATGCATTTATTGAAATTATTTTTTATAAAAATATTGATTAATCTAACAACATAACAATTATTTATTTTAGGAGAATTTATATATTGTTAATCAAAACTTGGTGATCAGAAGGCTTCTAAATCTAATAAAGTCTTTGAGGTAATCTTGGATGAAAGTTGGTCTGGTGTAAAGAACTGACTGCTACTATATAGGATATTTATCATTAATTTTGGAAGATACTATGGATTAACAATAACTCTACAATTGACACAAGTTTGGTTGTCAGTTATCACTTAAACTTATATCAGGAAATGGATACATATTGAATTGTATTAACGTTTTCAATATTATATTATTTTCTGAGCATTACTGAACAGATTATTGTAAATTGTGTCAGTTATTACAATTGTATTATATATAGTCATTATTCGATATTGTATTTTGATGCTGTATATGTATATTGAGTTATAAATATTGTATCTATATTACGATTAAGGCAAATATTCTGACTAAAATTCCGACTAAAAGGACTAGAACTAAAACTCTGTAAATGACTTTTAGTCGACTAAAAGTCTGACTAAAACTCAGTACTTTAAGTCAACTCAACTAAAACTATGACTAAAACTCAGCACTTTTAGTCGACT
>JAQIXG010005855.1:0-10975 GCA_034700105.1 Oconnorella tubifera
GATTGCCAAAATGTACTAACAAGTACCCAACTTAATTTAAGGTTAAGAAAACTAAAGTTATCCTCGATCGTCGACTACAGTTACGACAAATTGTGTATACAGTCTGCAGTCAACAAATCATAATCCAATTCAAAGATTTTAATTACTGGAATATTTCTTGTGGTAGTGACGACTAGCCGACTAAAAATAATTGAATTTTAATGGTTGAACTCATATACTTGATAAGCTACAATGAAATCAAACAATAATATTTATTAAATTATTCGAAAAGCAAAAGCATTAGATTCAAATGATTAATTGAAAAAATTATTAAAAAGGTGACAAAAATAGAAAGCACCTTTTTGTGAAAATGATTCTCCCTAGATTGTGGCGCCCTATAGGCCTGTTTTGCCTGTGCCTACGGCCGGCCCTGAAAACAACCAATTTCAGTTCTAAACGATTTACCAACAGTCCTAAAGCAATACCCGCATACACTTAATCAATTTACAATATGACGATATGATCAATTTACAATATTATAATTTATCCTTGCCATAGCTTGAGACATAGAGTTGCAGTAGCTTGTTAGATTATCCTGTACTCATTCAGCTTTTTTGCGTTTAATAGATGCAAAAAAAAACAGACCAGGTACGTAGATCATACGTATACGTAGATCAGATTAGGACGAGTTAGGTGCAAAAGGAATTCGGTCCAAAGAGATTAAAAACTGCACAGACTTATTTCTATCCTAACCCTAATTAGACTTCATTTTCGTCGTCGTTATTGTCAGAAGAGAAATCTCAGTCGAGTTTTCATTATCGTTATCGTCTCGGCGACGAAAATGTCAGAACCATTTGGTTATCGTTGCGTTGACGAAACAAAAGCAGTGTTATTTGCCCATACAATTTAATTAATAGGCTAACTTGCAATTACTTGCAAATAATAGTTGAGATTATCTGACGGACTTATAATATCTATTATAAAAATGCCTATAATAAATGTTATAATTTACTGATCACAGCTCACAGATATTAATGAGAACTTGCAATCTTCCAGACATTTCTTTTTCTCTTTTCTTTTTTTGAGCGGCCCCTCTAATTCGTAATAAATTAGGTAAACATACAGCATTGTTAATGCTGTCTGCCAATAAGTTCTGAAATACAAAGATATAAAGTTTTCAAACATAACGTTATTGCATTAATTCACACATAAATAGAACTATTGAAATATGAGTGCGTTCAAAGAATCAAGCGTTGACAGTTTTATAAATTTAACATAACTTATCAGTCATATAATATATCATATATCATTTACAGTCTGTATTTTTCTATTTATGTGAAATCTGTCAAGTGGAAACCTTTATAAATTTATGTTTATAATGCTACGATGACAGCTGACTAAGTTAATTAATACTGAAAATGTAAGAAAATTTACATTTGTATTATAATATTTCTAACATCTAATAAGATACTTTAGGCATATATTTCTTCTTAATCAAATCAAGTTCGATTACCACTGGGTTCGAACATTACAAGTTCGAGTTCAAGTTCGAATTAAAAAAACGATATATTTTGTTTGAGGAGAGGTACATTCAAATGATTCTTCGTGTAATTGTCAATTTATAATTATCAAATAACGAACTCGTTATTTGTTCGCCCATGCAGATTTTCATTCAAATGTTAATTTTTTATTTTATGCACCATACGCAAAACTTTAGCTTTTTATGTTGGCGTATATCACTGCTGTTTAAGTTTGTTGTATTTGAAATACGAATAGGTTTCCACTTGACAGGTTTCACATAAGTAGATTAAATACAGACTATAAATGATATATGCGTCATTCGCAGCGAGATAGCGAAATACTGGTACAATATTATAAATGAGCAAGGGCTTTTATTTTGCCGTAAAAAAAGAGACAGTACAAAACAATCTGACGACCTTTTTATTCTAGAGCTAAATTTTTAACTTTTTTAACTTCAAAATTCGATAAATACTTAAAGTTAAATTAACCAGAGCAAATTACTATCCTGCTACGACCTAGGGCCTAGGTTCATGATAATAAAGATGTGTATCTTTATTATCATCTGGCCCTAGGTCGTTACATCTATCTGACCCCCCTAATATTCTTTCGGATTATAGTTTTATTTGCTTTTGAGACCGTAACATGTTATCAGCAATTACAACTATTTAACAATAATAAATACACTAGGAGTTCAAAGAATAAAAATAAATAATGAATCGTAAATAATAAAACGTAAATAATGAATCGTAACAAACAAACTTAAAATTTCTTGTAATTTCTGGCAATAAATAGCCTTTCTGTGCTGCCGTGCCGTTAAGCAACAGACAAGGTTCAGGCAGGGGTGGCTTTGAGCCGGTTCGGTCCGGTTCGCCCGAACCGGTATTTCCGTTTTTTGTAAACCGTGCCCGAACGGCTTCCAAAAAATTGTATATTTTTTTTAAAAAGAAAAACAATAGTACATCCCTAATAAAATTTCACTCTGTGCACAAAAAAGGATTTCGTATCTTGTCCTATTTTTGAGGTGACTTTGTGCATAATAATAATACTTTGTAAATAATTCCAAATTGCTGTTTCCAGATTATTGTTTCAAGATTATTGCTTCCAGAATTTATATTCTTAGTAATTAAATTTTTAAGTAGTCTTTAAATAAAATAAGAATGTAATAAAATAAAAGAAATTATTTTTGTAGATTAAAAAATTGTTTCCAGATTAATGTTTCCAGAATAATATTTCAAGAATAATATGTTTCCAGAATAATGTTTCCAGATCTTTACTTCCAAATTATTGTTTACGGATCTTTACTTCCAGATTTTTACTTCCAGATTTTTAATTCAAGACTTTTACTTCCAGATTACTATCTTCCAGATTTATGGTTTTCAAATTTTTACCTCACACGGTATAGCTCTACATTCAAAACTCCATTAGTCTAGCTTTCGAAGTTTTCTTAAAAATGTGAGCTAATTATTACTAATTTTTACTCTAATATAATCAATGCATATGTTTTAATAGTTATTGCACGAACTACGTACAGCTACAAACTCTCTACATCTCTCTACAAACAATGAATAAATAAAAATAAATAATAATAATAATAATAAATAATAATAACATCTGCATATTATATTTGACTTAAATAATATACAAGTTTTACATTTTGTACCTAGATTTTGTTGTTTTTGTTTTTAGTCAAATATATTATTTTTTTAATCAGTTTCATGAAGCAATTTCAACCAAAGGAATGAGTTTACTATTTAACATTTAAAGCCTCTCTCTATTATTTTTGATCTGACATTATTACATAATAAAATGAAAAATAAAAATTAGTTTTCGTTTTGGCCCAACACATAACACGTATCTTACGTATATTAATATTAATACAACTATGAAATATTAATACAACTAAACCACGATTCAAACATGCACAATTTCACGTGCATGTTCTCCAAAACCTTTCTACCCACCCCCTCAGTTTCGGACTCCTCGATTATGCACCAAAAACAGCGAACCGGTAGTTCCAATTTTAGCACACCACCCCTGGGTTCAGGGTTTGATTAGTTCGTCTATTTTACGGTAGGGTCACAAATTTGAATTTTACAATTTCGAGAGTGGCAAAGTAAAGTTTTTGCAAATTTTAATAAAAATGAAAAATATATTTTTAAATTGTACTTCTGTACTTCATTTATTCACATGAAGGTTTTTATGATTGATTTTGTAACGCCAACTTTTAAAAATGAACATTTAACTATTTGATTTGGTTTTGCAATAATTCGTCTGCCGACTTTTGGTAAACGACAGCACGTCTACTGACATTTGGTCTACCAACATTTAAGTTGAGTTTAACGTCATATATTACCGTATTTTAACGATGTCTCAGACGTAGCTATCAATTTAAGCACCTTACTAAAGGGTGCAACAAGTTTGAGAAATAGTGAGCTTTCCGGGATTCGAACCTGGACCTGTAGCGTCCGAGTCCGGTAGTCTAATCACTTCTCTAACGAGCCTTGGTCTATTGTAACATTGGTCCATTTAGTCTACTGTAACCCTAAAAATAGTCTAAACCCTATCCTTAACCCTAACCATAGCCTTGAGCTTTACTCTAACTCTAGACCTAAACCCGTATACCCATATGTTACCGTTTACCAAATGTTGGTAGATTAAATGTATTTAATAACATTTTAATAGGGTTGTAGACCAGAAGTCTGCAGACAAATAGGCAAATTGATGCGACATCCACTGCATTTATCTTAAATTTTATCTTAAATCCACAGACACTTTATTATATCTAATATCAATTGCAACGACATTGTACTATAGCCGCCCTTGTTGCTATATAATTCACTCTGTACATTATTGCTGTACACGTGTTTTGATGCAGTATGATGGTGATTTGAATGCAATAGATGGTAATTTCAATGCAAGGTGAAGCAGTTTTGAACGACGTGTAATATAATCCGACGAGCATTGAACCGTTCAGTCGTAATATATTATAAACGCCCGATTCTTTTTTAGTCCAGTACAAAAATAATAATCGGGGGGGGGGGGTTGAGAAAAAAATATTATTTGTATTTTCATAGTAGGCCTTCGTGTAAACAAAATAGAATATATGGTAATTTCAATGCAATTACTATTAATTTGAGATAATTTTAGTATATTTTTCATTTAACAACTAAGAAATTTATTCAAAGTGAATTTAAAAAAGCAATTAAGTTAGTCAAAAGTTAGAAAATTATTTTTTAGCAAAAGTTAAAAAAGTTAAAAAAGTTACAGCATATGAATAAAATTCATGTATCGTAATATAACCTCACCATAAAGACCTATTATTATAGTGAATGTTCTATGGAATTCATATGCTGCATAACTTCGATATTTAAATAAATATTTACATAAACAATTTGTCTATTATCAACTATAATTGCATTAGGCTTATATATGTATTGATAATATAAATAATCTTGAATTATTTATTTCTCACATTAATTTACTTCATTTTAAAAGCATTAGTGAAACATATTGAGGTTATTTAAATTTTTTCAAGTCAAATTCTGAAACGATTTTTTTGAAATGACTACGAAATTGTTTTGCACTCCACCAATAATCACTGCGTAATGTTACCAATAAAAGTCATGATGACTGATAACATTGTATCGTGCTGTCTTTTTGCGACTCTGTCATAACACATAAAAAGCCTAGACTGCATTCAGCCGAGCAAAAACTACCAGGCATAGGGCCGCTTTTTATAATAGGGCAAGCAATTTTTAACACTTAGATATAGCTTTTCTAAAGAAGTTAGAATACAAGGATCCAGTGTAGACCTATATCAAAAACATAAAGTTATACAGTTACTGTTACAGTTACTGTGTAGTTTATGTATTTTATAATACATAAACTACAACGAGACTATTTATCACTAAATTAAATTAAATTATTATAATAAAACTTATTTATAAGATTTATTATCATATTAGATATGAATAGTACTAGACAATAGTAAATATAGTGTTTATTCTTAAATATATCATTTACGTTTTATTAAAAGTTCATATTTATTATTTAGTGATTTGAACTAAAATAATAACTCGTTTAATATCTTTTGAATGCATAAAAAAAATATTAAACCGTGTTGAATACTTTGCGAATAATGAGTGTTGAATATTTTAACGGATAGCTTAATGGTTCAAGCTTATTAGGCTCGTGCACATATTTGTTAATCAATAATTTTTCTGGCTAATTTAATTGAATTAATTTATTTCTATATTTCTTATTTAAAAATAAGAAAAATTTATTTAAAAATAATTTTTCTTTGCAGGTGGCCTCAGCCCCTAACAGTGTTAGCGATTTTAATCTTCAACTTATTAAACAGAATATATAATCCATAAAATCTTACAAGAAGACTATATCGAATAAATAAAAACGTTACCAGCTATATTCTCCCATTTAGTAAAAAGCCGATAAATGTTATATTTAAATGTTATGTTAAAGAAAAACCTATAGAATGCCAACAGATCCAATAAATTTTCATCGAGTCAACTGCCACTAATAACTATGGAAGCAACTTTTGAAGATAAAATACCTTCCTACTATGAGGGCCGTATACCTAACGGCAGTCTCACTGACGTCACCGCGGACTCCCTTCGTCCGGGCATCAAGACTGACGGGGTCCTTAACCTACCACGATATCATCCCAAGTACACAGTTAACAAATTTCGCTATAATGAAGGATACGAAAATTTCGGAACGGGAGAAACTGCCGCGAAAAACGAGCTGCTATATCGCGATGATAACCCGTATGTTGCGCAGAGAAAATTAAGTGATTTGGATCCTCTGGGTGACGGCAAGGCTTACTACTCGAATAGCATGAACGAAGTCGTCAGCATTCAGCCTCTGAGAATATTACCAAATCATAATATTGCCTCAAGGAATAAGATGGACGCGCCTTTCTGTGAAACGTGTCGTTGCTGCTGTTTCGCCGTTACTTGCGACGACTGTTGCGAAACAAGAGAGTGTTGCGGTAGTCTACAGTGCTGGGGCAGTAACCAGTGTTGTGTAAATGATCCTTGTTGCGGTACGGATCAATGTCTCGGTCCTAACGACTGCTGCGTCAGTGACCGGTGTTGCGGTGTCAATCCTTGCTGCAGAACGCGCGGCAGCAGACAATGCTGTGACCAGTGTTGCAGTACAGCTGCGTGCTGTGGGTCGAATTGCCGAATGTTGTGTTTGGGAATCACCATTGCTATCAACATCATACTCCTCTTACTGGTGCTAGGTATCGCGCTTGGATTCGGTTTAGGTACCCGAGGTGGACAAGGTAGCTTGTCTCCTGGCTTCAACACTCTCTTCAAACTCACCGGGGCTCACTATGACCCGGACTATGGGAACCTACACAGTACCAAGGCTAATGTCCTTACCGCAATCGCGTGCGACGCTTTCAGTCAAACAATTAGTACCTCCCAACTAAGTAGCGACAATGTTACACTAAGCGAATGCCAGCCAAAGGGATACGTTAACGGAAGCATCTGGTGCAGGTTTTTCATCGTCTTGCAATCTTGGGATAGCTATCCTAATTTAGAATCAGAGCTGCAGGATGTTTTAGACGCGGATTTCAATCAATCTAATGGTAATTTTATGACAAAATTGCAGGAGGTTACATATGTGATGAGCATCAATAGTCTACAGATTGCTTCCGCGGATCTACCGGAACCTGTAATACCCGCCTTATCAAGCGGAACAAGGAATAATGAAGGCCTTAGTGATAACAGTGGAGCTGCGACGTCACAGGCCAGTTTAAATACAGTCCCAAGTACTCGATCCCAAACAAGTCAAACAGTGAATACTAAAGTTGTGAATACTTCACCCCAAGTTGCCACAACGTTTGCTACAAAAAACATTGTAGCAAACGTTGCACCAACAAATGTTCCAGTCACAAGTTTTAAGCCTCAAACAAATATACAAACGACTAAAAGTCAAGTGACAAGGACTGTTACGCCTCCAACAAGTATGCAAACGACAAAGGCTTCTTCAATAACAAGTACTGCAACGTCTCAAACAAGTATGCAAACTACAAAATCATCAATGACTAGTACAATAAAGTTGCAAACAAGTGCCGTGACAACAAAGTCACAAGTAACCAGTACAATTGACCATGCAACAACAATTGACACTAAAATGACATTAAATGCAGGAAAAGTCAGCCCAGTGAATGCAGCGACAACTTCAGGAGGTACTGGAAGAGTTACAAATGTAACTACAAAACAAACTTCAGCGATAAAAACGGGATAGACCGATCTTTCATGTGATTAATATTTCAAAATTTCAAATGGTTAAGTCGTCATTTAATCAGGCATGTTTATATATATTTATATAATCATACATATTTATATAATCATGCCTGATTAAACTTATATATTTTGTGTCATGTAAGCCATAATTAAATTTTTAATTAAATAAAGAGGAGAAATAATTGACATCATTAGTTTCTATTTTCGTTTACATATTTTCGTTTATATTTATATAAGTAAACGAAAATTTTAAGATGTCAATTATTTCTCCTCTTTATTTAATTAAAAACCAATAACAAATAAAGTTTTCAGCTCAATCTGGCAATAACATATTTCATACTCAATGTTTTATATATTAGTTTCTCTAGAAAGATAAACAAAAGAAAGAAAATAATATTTTTTACATTATAATTGTAACGGTTCGGTTTAATAGGCTGACGTTGATAACTTTGTTAAAATGAATCCAATCGTTAAAATTATTATTAAAATTATGCCATCGATTTAAAAAAAAATGTTATTCATTAAAATAAATTCGTTATTTAAATACGTTAATTACAATAAGTAGATAATGATCTACAGTTGATATTATCAGTTAGAAAATTGTATCGCATATGCATATATTGTTAACAGTGTTGCTCATTATAAGATAAAATAATCAAATTGAATCAGAAATCTTGTAATATTATAATTAAATGCTTTCATGATCTCATGAAAACATCAATATTTTTATCATTTTCTAGTTTTGTATTAATTAGAAAACAAAGTAAAATGCCAAAAAGCATAATAAAGTTTTGTCGAATTGAAACGCTTGATATCGATATTTATATTGATTGTTTAATTAATTATATAATACAATAGTTAATTTGGCATAATTCTTTATTTGATTGCAAAAAAAGAAATTTATCCAAGTTGTTAGATTTTTATTTTTGCAAGTTGTTAGAAGATTAGCTTTTGTTAATCAAATGGATATATTTAAGCCTACCTGATATTTTGAAATATTCAAAATTTAAAAATGCGCAAAGTATTGAAAAATAAATTGACACTATCGTTTGACACTATCTTTGAACTGGTATTTCTTCTAATATAATAGCTTTTTTGCTTTTGTCTTGAATGCTTGCATGATCACCAAATCTTTAATTATGTGATCTTTTTGCTATATTTTCACTTAATTATGTCTTTGTTGTTTTCTCCATTTGCTAAACGATTTTGTGTGTGATTTTAATTCAGAAACGGCTAGATATAACTACTAGATGTATAAACAAAACATTTAGAAGTTTCAATACACTGAATGAACAATATAAAATTCAAATACTTCTCATTTAAATATTAACCAAATATTGTTTTAAATAATTGCATAAGTTGTGTGTGGATAAATTATTAAAAATTTAGTTTGTGTGTGATTATTATAAGCCTACACTAAATTTTGAGGAATCTGCTTTTGTGGTAAGCAATTTTGTGGTCTACAAGGTAATTTTACATGGTAATTTTACATGGTAAAACCTTTTACTTGTTATTTTGTAAAAATATGAAAATGTAAAATTCGTGAAACTTATTTTTTGTTCTTGTTTACATTAAGTTCATTCATTCACTTTATCTGAATCATCAGAAAGTCTTTGCTGAAAATTTGACAAGGGGAGTTTTTAAGTTAAAATAACAAATTGATTAATATCGCGTTAAGGGCATCATTCAAGGGCACTTGCTGCAAGAAAATCTTACTGCGATTTCAGCTTGCAATACACAGCAAAGTTCAGTTAATTCTTGAACTATGAATAAAATTTTGTATCTTTGACTTTGGACTAATTTTTATTCAAGCTGCAAATAAATTGAAAAAAGATTCAAAAGTTTGCGTCATTTTTTGTGAAACGCATCTCTTTCTGTATCAGAGAGATACAGCTTCTATAAATCCCTTATTTATTTTAATTTTAATTGTGGCACCGCTAAGTAAGTTACGCCGCTGGAGTCTAGTTTTTCTAATCTAGAGAAGACGAGATTTCATTACCTAGAGAAGATGTTATCGACGAACCTCTTTAATGTCTTCAACATCTTGCGTCGCTTTCACATGGTATGAATGATTTACACCATTCTCGCACGGCCTAGCAACTACAACTTGAATATTGTACTACAAATTAAGTACTAAATTTAAGATTTCCATTAAAACAGTTGTCAGGTAATATCATCGAACATTTAAAATACTGCTATTGGTGAAAGTGCTTAAATGAATTAGTTACAAATAAAAATGATGTATTTTTGCATTAGAATTAATGGATTATAATACGTTATTATAATACTATATAAACCACTATACAAAATATTCCTATATAGTCATTTACATAAAATATTCACTTAAGTTCAGATATAAACTATAAATAATCATACAATATAAACAATAATCATAAACCGATGAGAATCGTTTAATAAAAATTTTAAAATGGAAACTTACTCTAGTTAAAAAACAGTATGTGAGTTCGTCCGTCTGTAACACTAGTTATTTACAGATATATTTGTAACATTAGCCAGTTATTAACATTAGCTATCTATTAACTAAGAATCGAAATGATAGTTATTTAATTATTCTATTGTTATTTAATTCAGTATTCACAAGTTAGCAAAAAAATTCAATATTTAGTAACTGTCCAGTACAGATATTAAATTGATATAATTTGTTACCATTTGATACAATTTATATTTTTTCAATGTTTTTTGTTATAACAAAAAACATTGAAAAAAATATAAATTGTATCAAATGGTAACATAAATTACAATACCGTGTCTTGTTAGTAGAAAATACCTCATTTCCGGCAGTTGATAGAAAGCAATTGATTGATCAAACTCACTTACACAATCATGAAGCTCTTTTCTTTCAATTGCTATTGATGTAACTTTTGTAAGAAAACTGAAATAATTGTTTTATTCCAAATATCAAAGAATTTCAGTGATAGTAATTACTAAAATATATACAACTAATCAATTTAACAATAATTGTAACAAACACTGGAAATAGCTTACAGTACAAAGAGCGATATAATTGAGTAGATTAATTTATGAAATCTGGAATGTAAATGATATATTCACACTAGTTTTTGATAGATAAAAATTGAACGAATAGTAAAATTGTTTAAGTATTTAACAATAAACAACAATAAACCCTGCTCTTTGTCGCTTAAATGCTTGAGGAAAAATATATATCATACAATTTAATA
>JAQIXG010005856.1:0-10973 GCA_034700105.1 Oconnorella tubifera
CTCTTCACGTATGAAGGCGCTAACGTGTCCGGGCATGTGGCATCCCAAAGAAGGCATCTGCCCTTCGACCACGGTACAAGTGTGGCACCATCTGGCCACTTAGAGTCTGAGCAAATCAGCCCCGGTGGTTCCCATAGTGCCGCTATATTAGCACTCTGTAGTGCACGCATTATGACATCGTTGAGCAAATTGTGATGCAGGTGGCGACCGGCACTGGTTTACAGGTCAAACCATGGTGACCCAACTTGTCAACTGATGCGCCACAACAGCACTTGTGATGCAACACCAATGGAGCCCCGAGTAGAAGGCCCACTGCAACTCTCAGCGAACTGTCATCTAAATTAAAGCCGAGTGATGCAGAGGGCAGGGCATTTAACCAGACACCAGAGCCAGGGGCACGAGATGCCAACAGACGTGCTGTGTGCAATCATCTACACCTTGAAGCAGACCTTCTGCTGCCACCCCACACACGATCTGATCCCACACTCGCTGTTTTCCCCTGTCCTCTCCTATTGGGCCAATAACTCCCCCCAAGCCCTTCCACGCTGTTTCGGCTCTTTCTACCGCGGGGTCCGGGATGGACAAGATGTAAATGGGAAGAAGTTAAGAAAGGAGCTCAGTGGCAGCAGCAGCGGATGCCAAAAAGGCAGACGGTGCCAGCTGTTACGCACTGCGGACTCCAATCCCACCCATCTTAGAGGGAGGCAGGCTTGAGACCATAATGACGGGGATAAGTCGATGTTAAGAATTAGTGCCGGGGATGCTCGAAGTATGGTATTATACGAAACCAGTTCGGGACTGGAAGAGCAGTTAGCAGCTTGCTTCTTCTCTTTGCTTCTTTAGTATTGCAATAAACTTTATTTATCAAATTGCAATATTTCGTAAAACAGAAAAAGAAGAAATAAATTATATATTACAATTATATATTATAAATTATTATACACTGTATTACATGTAAAGTCAAAGTATTGATTCAATTCTTTAATATTGTTGCATATATAACATGATATAACAAAGTAAATTGTGCAGTTAAAGAACCTAGTGAGAATATCAATCAACTAACGATACACTGGCATGACATGGAAAGATAACGATGCATCTTTTTACTTTACTGAATTTCTTTTGCCATATAACATATTACATATTTATAAAGTAAACGTTATGTAAGTTTAAAGCATAGACACCTTTTTATTGGTGTGATAGCTTTGTACTAAAGTTGATTAGTTTATGGCATGATAACTCCACCAATGTATTCTAAGACTAAACCTAGCTTTAATCTAATCTTAATTCTAACCTTAACCCTACCCCTAATCCTAACCCTACAGAAAGAAAATGTTAAATTGTTCATTACCATTTGGAAGCGAATCCTCAACATTTGCTTTCACAGCTAATGGCACTAATCTCTGCATCAAATACTCTAATTAAGAAAGAAGTTTTGCGTAATAAATTTAATACACTTTAATTAAAGAATTTTTTATTAGCTAGAATATTAATACGCAAGTTAAGAATTACCTTTTGCATATACACGCTAATTTGTTTGTACTAGAGCGTTTTAATCGTATTCCTACACTGGCATGGAAAGATAACTTCTGTATTTGAGAGATCACATAAAGTAATTCCAGTACAACTGAGACATCAAAAGTTGAATCATGATCGTCCTGTCATTGTTCTTGCTAGCTTTAAAGCTAACCAGGTTGTTTTTCAAATTAATATTTTTTACTCAACTTTACTGAAATAATAAATTTTCAACTATTATTAAATTTAAAACTATTATTATGAAAGCTGTAATATAAAAGTAAATACTTCTATTACACTCTTAGTGTAGCTGCTTTAAAGCAATTCATTTATTCATTTTTAGTTAGTTTTGTTTACACTCTAATAAGATCAAAAACTAGCTTATTGGTGTAGTTATATTAGAATCCGTATCACTTTATCCTGTAAAACTAGTGGTCCATAAATTATAAATTATTATTTCAGATGATTGTTAAAGAAGGAGAAGAACTGACTCTAATTGATAACAGTGACACTTTAGTTTGGAAGGTTTGATTAAAAAATCTTTTGTCAAATATTTATGATTTTAGGGTAAATTTTAAATCGAAATTATCATCTCAAATTTCTGATATCAATGAAGTTTAGTTTAATTCTAAAATATATCAATATTACTTGGAATAGAGTTTAAACTGATACAACTTCCACATAGATTCATCCTGTGGATTAGGCACATAACATTTGACTGAATTTTCAATGGTACAATGTGTTGTTTGTATAAATTTACACACAAGCTCCCTCGATATCCATATATAGCTTTTATTCACACAAAGTATAGAAGCAACAGTATAAATAAACAATAAAGAAAGCAAATGCCACTATATCAAGTGTGTAAATTACAAGAATTAAAATCTATTTATTAAGTTAATCAATTGGTCTGAATTAAAAGAATATACTGATTAAATTTAGATTAGTTAAGCTATATGATTATTTAATTAAATATCTTCACGACTGAGTCATCATCATCATTAATAATATCATAATAATAATGGTTCTAATATTATTCATCAAAGGACGATTCGTCAACGGACTGTTCGTCAAAACTATTCTTATAACGAATGATAACCTCTAACCCTAGGTTTAGGGTTTGTGATACCCTAACTCTAACCCGAACCCTAAACCAACCATAACCCTAAACCTAACGAATAATCCTTTATGAATAGTCAGTTGACGAATCGTCCGCATAACATAATAATAATTATCATCGTGTTACGTTCTATTACTAAGGATTTTATCTATTTTACTCATTCTAGATTAGCAATCAGCAAAAGGAGAGAGCTGATGTGCCTTCAACGATTCTTGTCATCCCAGGACCTGATACTACGGCTGTCAATGATGCACTGAGGTATGATGTTTTCTGTTTTATAATATACAAAATTATTTATAAAATTATTATATATTTATTAAATTGATAGGTTTTTTGATATTACAGTAAATTTGACATTTTGTTAATTTTACATTTTGTTTTAGTCTACTAAACCAAGGAAGCAATGGATATTTTAAAGACTAATTAATCAAATCGTTTCTTATAATATTGCCTAATTTTCTTTGACTGTATAAAATTATGAAAGCTTAACTTTTATTAAAAGAAAATTTAGAATAGACAAGCTATCATAAAGAGCAATAGTTTGAAAAAAAAGATTGTGTACTAACATATTACTGCATTCTTAGAAAATGATTTTCTTGAGTTGCTATTCACCTATTATTTGATATAATATTATTTACAAAATGTTGAATTCTTGACAGCAACTTCCTAAAAGAAATTCTTCATGACTTTGTACAATTAAAGCTCTGATCACTTGCTTACCCAGTATACAAGATATCACTACACTAAATTTAAAAACTGCGTTTATATTAAGCAATATACAAACAAATACATTTTATAATAGACTTAAAGTAAGAACTTTAAACTTATGTCCATTAAACTAAGTACATTAAAATTAGTTAAATTAAATTAGAATATAAAAGATATTTAAAACAACGTTTGAAAATATATAATAAATAGGAATTTATTCTTTAGGCTGAGTCTGCAGTTTTTATCAACTTGGACTAATTCAGTGAAGAGAATTGGTTGTACACTCATTCTCTTTCTTCTAGAAGTCATTAGAGAATGGACAAGACAAGAAGTTAGCAAATATTAAATTCTTTTATTTATTCAAACATAATAAATAATACATTCTGTTATTTATTCAGACTTTTTTATTAAACAAAGCATTGAACTCATATCTGCTATGGACATTTCCTTACAATAATAATACCGTTTAGCTCATTGGTGAAGTGGTTAAGCCCTTTACTCGAACAAGCAGGCCCCTTGAGCTCAATGTATCATTGACTCGCTGCACTTTTTATTAAGTCACTTAAATTGGCTACTATAAACTAATTTAAACTTATATTACTTATATAACTAAATATGATATTTTTTAACTGGATATTCCTATTAGTCAGTAATTTCATTTCTTTAGCCGTACTTTATAAATATCAAATATGGTACCCTGACAAAACGGCCCCGTCAACTTAATTAATAACCATACCCATAACCAACCCAAGCCTAGAACTAACCTTAACTTCATACCTAACCCTAACCAGAAAAATAAACCCAACCCTGACCCTAAGAATTAGAAGTCGGGGCCGATTTGTCAGGGCCGTATTGATGGGTCAAGATAAAATATATTTTAAAAACACCTCTTCATTTCATTAATTTCTACAATATTAGGAGGCGATTCTTTCATCACTAAAAGAATCGGATAAAAAAGATTTGCGTCATTTACTGGACAGCGTTCAAGAAATATTTTCTCCGTTCTGGGACGAATATCTTCCTTATCAATTACTGAAAGAAAGAATTGAAATAACGCGAGAAATTCTTACAAAACAAAATCCAAACGTTCACGGTTTGATAGTACACTTTTATACATCATTTAATTAATCAATTAATAATTAATTAGTCTTTTAACTTTGTATTGTTTTAAAAAGTTAAATACTGGTTGCTATAATTATCAAAGTTACTAAAAAATATTATTAAAAAATTCAGGAACAATATATTTTTCTTGCAGCTAAGATCTAAATGTATCTGACATTTATTTGAATAAGTCGCGATGCTATCTATTTTTAATATTAAAATCATTTCATTATTATTATTATTTATTTACTGAAATAGATGGAGTAGGATTGTTGATAATGCAGACGGCCATATTGGAAGAGCTTCTGGCCAGATTTAGGGTAAAGATGGCGTCTTATTTACAGAATGGAGGGGGGGGCGTGGTAGATATTTAATGTGTAATGTTTAATTACATAAATAAAAATACAAAAGAATTTATACTTATACGGATGAATGCGAATTTACAATTTTTCTCACCATTCAAAAATTATTTCATACAATTTTTGTAACTTTATTTTTCTTACCAAGAAGTGTTTCTCGAATGTTTCTAAATGCATATTGTAAGAACATTAAAAATAGTCAGCAGAATAATATATGATGTCTATCAGGTTTGATAAGATTCTATCTTGATTTAGCCATTTTAGGTGCACTGGTACTTAAACCCAGTGTCGTTAGTTTCAAGCTCTGTACTGTAACAACTTTACCAATAACTTTTTTACAATGAATATTGTGTATTTCACTTCTGTCTTAAATATATTTTCATATTACCATAGTACATTATATTACTTAATACAGGTATTATTATGTACATTATTATGTACTTATTATGTACTCGATTCTGGGAACTATAGGTTCCAAATATGGCGTTCTACCACTTCGCTAACATACTTTTCATTGTGTATTTTGTAGGATTTTTGGTGTCAATCGCAAAGTTATAAACTGTTGATTGAAACATGTCGTCACCCAGAATATCTACTGGTTGTAAAAGAATGGGAAGAATATCTCTTTGTTAAAACTTCTGACTGGCTTGTGTAAGATATCTTACTCTTTATTTATTGTACAATTTCATTCATGAATATTTTTAACGATATAAATTTATGTTTTAATAAATTGAATGCAAAAAACTTGAAGGACGACTATTCTTTGAAATTACGCTACATGTAATAAAATTATACCTCACCGCGATATTATTGAATTGCAGTTACTCATGTATATATTTATTTATTTATATATTAATTCAGTTTTTTGCTACTGTTTATAGCTTTTACTATTTGTAGCTTTTATTTTGTTATAGCCATATTTTATTTTTATTTAAACTTGAGAGTACTTGATATTGACATTAAATTGCAGAACAGGTATTTTACATTGTACAATTTAGAGCATTACAAAAGACTTGAAATAATTTAAAGAAATTAGAACAAGACTTAGTGACAATAACATTATTTTAAAATCTTAACATGTCTTAATATGTAAAACTTAGTTTGCTGTTTCTTTAATAAAGAGATTAAAATATTGGAAATGAAATAAATAAAAATATCAATTATTTTAGAAAATGGGGCTCAACACATTTGGAGAGCATTGATTGGACAGATTTTGGGCGCACTATTGGCTCGACCAATGAGGAGCATTACAGAATGGAAAGATCTAAATTGAGCGTAAAATCATCACATTTGACCACTAGCGAGCAAGAAATGAAACAAACTTTTGTCATAACTGGTATTTTGACGATTCAAATACTAATTTTTAAAATCATTTGCATCTAATATCGAATCAACATTAGAAGCTTTATGCAATTGTTTTATAGAATTAATTGAATCGATGATTGAATTGAAAATTTAATCATCTGCTTAAATAAAAATTAATCGTTTAAATTAATAACTTTATCTCCTTATAATGAAAGTTATAAGTTACAGTTTTGTTGACTTTTAAAAATGAAAACAGTTTTGTTATTTATTTGTAGTTGTTTCAGTCTTTGAAATATTTGACTATTAAAATTTGTTTAAAAAAAGTGAGTAAAGAAATTAGATGTTAATTTCGGTCTGCCTATAATCTGGGGCTCAGCAGAAAATATTGAACTATTTTCTTTAAAGCATGCTTTTGAAAAATTCTGATTAACTTCTCTCTCACTAAGCTGTGTGCATTTAACCCTACATTGTCTTGATTATCATTGATTTTCTTTTATTCTATTTGGTGAAAGTCAACTGATATTATTGCATATTAATTGCTGAAATATATAACTACAATTTTCTTTATCTATTTAAGTAAAGTAACAATTATTTTACTCATTATCTTCTATCATAACTCAGATATCTGAAGACACTATGAGAAAGAGACTAGTTATCAATTTCAACGCTTGATTAATTAATTAATTAATTTCTTTAGTAATTTGCAAAATGACAAATATATAATTTTGCCATTTTCTCAAATGATCTATTTAACAATTTAACATGCAATTTCTTAATTCAGTTTTCGAATAAATTGTAATTCTAAAGTAAATTTAGTAAAATAGTAATAACTTATAAAGTGTCTCCTTGAAGTAAACTTATACGAAATTTTTATTTCTTTTTTTTATTGTACCTTTTTTATCACATTTTATCATATTTTTATCTTATGTTTTCAGCTGTTATAGATCCACACAATGACCAAGAAATCTCGCTAGATCTCGCAATATCTTCCAAGATCATCAACCAATCAACAGGTCAGTACTGTAACCCAGACACTGGTGACTCGATGTCTATATCCAGCGCAATGAATGCTGGCAAGATTAAGGTGGAGATCGTGACAGCCAAGAAATCAGAGGAGAAGAAACGAGACATCGGATTGGTTACGATTAACACCTACAAGGAATCAAGGCCTTATACTATAAAGGTTTCTGCTGTAACCAATTCAAATATGAATTTAGATTTTTTAAAAAAATTTAAATTAAAGACAAGTTAAACAATAGTTCAAACAAGTATTGCAAATTAAAAATTCAGTTGACAGAATTTAAAAGATTAGAAAGTGTCTTGGGAAACTGTCAAAAAAGTTCCCAGCACTGATTTGTTAATTGGTTTCTATTTAGCATGGAATTTTAATTCATATTTTAATGAAACTTTTTATTTCAATTAGTTGTATTTCCAGCATGTCGTTGAAATGCTTGAATTTTAAGTTTTCAAGTATACTATCATCATAATTAATATCTTAATAATATAATGATATAGAATGATGCGGGTTCTAATTCAGATTTTATACGAGAGGATGATAATTTATTCTGTGATAGATATTGTATTATTTTGTGTAGAATAATTAGGTACCCTGCGTTTAAATTTTGACTTCTTTCTTAAAAAGAATAATTTCTCCTAGCTATAAGACATTAATATTATCAATTTTTTTCCCAGAATTCTTTTGTTGTGAAAACATTGATTAAAAAAAGCCAGTTGTTGCTCCATTAAATTTACTGAGAAACAATTAAAAAATTTTGATTTCCTTTTACTTCTGTGCTGTTGCATTGTATATCATAGAATATTAGTGTGTATATAATACTGTATTTTGTTCCTTTGTATATTACTCTATTTTGTTGCATTATATTGTAGGCTGTTGTAGATCCTACAACAGACAAACATCTCAGTGTGGACGAGGCAGTGCGCAAGGGAATCTTTGATGAAAAGAAAGGAGTGTACAGAAACAAGATTACGAATGAAGAGCTGAGTGCTGCTGATGCTCTCGACAGTGGACTCATTGTTGTAGAGTTTGATGAAAATACTGATCTCCCGGAATGGTTTAACTATATTATTAATATTTTGAGTATATTAGCCTATAATTTCCTTCAGTTCTAGACTCTGATTATATCTGTGTTTGTGTTTAGTAATTAGCAGATGAATAAGAAGAATGTATTATGTTAAAGTTTATTATTTAATTACAGTAGTTAATTAATTATTAGTTATTTCGTTAAATTGCACATTAACATTAAATTTCACTAAAGAGATAACTTCCTGTGGAGATATGAAGTTTTCTTTGAGCATTTACTAAATTATGTTACAATTTTATTGTTTAATGTTAATTCAACCAATTTACCATTATTATATTAAATATAAAGCCCATGATGTCAATAAGTGAAATATTAACAATTTATTTCAGTATAAAACCATCTAAAGTTAAACTGTTGAATTTAATTTAATTTAAATCTTTCAAGAAATGTTGAGAAATATTATTTATAGTTTCTTTACACAGTGAACCAGAGATTCAGACTAAAACCTACGCAATAACAATGGTATATGACTTAAAGCACATGAAGCGCTTATCCTACACTGAAGCAGTAGAAGCTGGCATCATTAATCAAGAGACTGGGGCCTATTATAACGGTATACTAGGGGAGGAAGTGTACATTGGCGAGGCGATCAAGAAAGGTCACATAAGGGCAACGGTTGTTAATGATGTCAATAATCTTGATGTTGACTTGGGTAATATTTATTTGTTGCTGTTTTTATTTATTGTTTTATTATAGTAAGCATAAATGAGATAATATTGAATAAATAAATAATTTGACTGGTTTTTAATTATGTAATATTCCTTGATAATTTTATGATAATTGGACACTTATCATTGACATTGATATATATTGATAACATTGATATTTATCAAATGAATTTTCGGAATTCAATCAAATGTTTCACATAAGGGCATTCATACGCTCACTGTATCCATTCATTTATCTATTTAGTGATCACCAGAGAAAAATCATGTTGAAAAAAATTATTGACATATTAAAATTTATCTATAATATCTGAGATTGATTTTTTCAAACAATGTTTTCCTGTAATCAATGCTAGTAATCAATGCTAGTAAATGCTAGTCATCAATGCTAGTGAATGCTAGTCATTAATGCTAGTGAATGCTAGTCATCAATGCTAGTGAATGCTAGTCATCAATGCTAGTGAATGCTAGTCATTAATGCTAGTGAATGCTAGACATTAATGCTAGTCAATGCTAGTCATCAATGCTAGTAAATGCTAGTCATCAATTCTAGTAAATGCTAGTCATCAATTCTAGTAAATGCTAGTTATCAATGCTAGTCATCAATGCTAGTCAGTGCTAGTCATCAATGCTAGTGAATGCTAGTCATCAATGCTAATGAATGCTAATCATCAATGCTAGTGAGTGCTAGTCTTCACTGATATTGAACGCTAGTCATAAATAAATAAATAAATGCTTGCGATCAATGCTATTATATGTTAGTCATCAACGCTAGTAAATGCAGAATGCTAGCAAGTTATTAAGAATCCATATACAGGGTGGCCCAAAAAAGTAGGACCGCCTCTAATTGTAAACTATATACAAGACGGTCCCATTTTTTTGGCCCACCCTGTATATTGCCATCTAGCTAGTTTATAAGGACGCTTTTATTATATTCAGAAAAATTTCAGTGACTCAGTACTTGCACTTTTTATGATGTCTTGTTTCAGATCGTCGAGTCACTCTGACAGATGTTGCATTGACCAACTTTAAGACAAAGTTGCTGCAACCCATGAAAGCTTTCAATGCTCTCAAAGGTTTCGCTGCTAAAAAATAATGAATAAGACAAGTGTAGGATCCTGGGTGGCAAACTAATCGAAAAGAATACTCCTATTTAAATTCATTATTTTAGTGATTGAAAAACAGAATATAGAGCAAATAATTTGATTATGTTATTATTTATAAATGATAATCATGTGGGTAATAATGTTACATTTTATTACCGAATACACCAATGATATATAATTATACCTTAATCATAATCACAATTTGTTTTATTCATTGTTTAATTACAATTATCAGATTCATAAGATTTTAGTAAAATTTGAAAAATATAGCATTTTGTTGTTTTCTTTGCTAAGTTTCGGATTAGAGTTTGGGACAGGGTTGAGGTTTTAAAAATGAAGTTGGTTCTTGGTTATTGTATACTTTATTTATTGCCTACTCCAATGTACTCATTGCTTATTAAAAAATCACTGTGACAACATATAATCTGCAATAAGTTTGCAAATTTTTTTATAATATAGGTGACCAGCTTCAGATAGGATTTTTTCTTTTTCTCTATTCTGCTTATATTTCATTATGAGATCTATAATTTAGATTGTGTGAAAAATTGTACAAATAATACTATTACTTATAAGACCTACACTATCTCTCAAACGGAATGGATTGTTATTTTGCCTGCAGCCCTTATATTATAATATTACGAGCAGTGTAATATAATATAAGATGTTATTGTCAGTAAAAGTATTTATTGAAGAAGAAAAAAGAGTTGAGCTTGATAGTAGGCCCTAATTACTGGCAAAATGTCAATTGAATCTTTTCATCTTAACAATATGACCAGGCCTGGGGGGTAGGGCGGAAACATTTGACCAAGAGGCGTCATCGTTGCAACACATTTTCATTTTAATTAACATATCTAGATCAGAGATAAGCGGGAGGTCCGGGCGCCTAGAGACAAAATACCAAGAAAGCCACAAGTGTCGCCAGGAATTGACTAAGGGGAGGGAGGTAACCGCTAAAAATGTAAACTTACATTTTTTTCCTCCAAAAATGTAAG
>JAQIXG010005857.1:0-10971 GCA_034700105.1 Oconnorella tubifera
AATAGTTTGTATTAAAGTTGAGTTTAAAATAATTTTAGTCACAATAAATTTTTTTTAAATATTGGTCTTTATTTTAAGTTATTGTAGAGGATCGTTTTTTTTACGTTCACAGTGTATATCACCTACCTTCAACGTTTCCTGCCACCCCTGATCCTCCCACCTCACTCTCTCCCACTCCCCCACCCCCTTCTCTACTAGACCCTATACCGCTGCTCTCTTCCCTACTAATCTCTCCTCTCTTTCTAGCACCGACTCTAATCCTAACTACTCCGTGACTGCTACGACTATCACTCTGACGTCTCACCCTCCCTCTCTCTCCCATCCTCAGTCTCTGCCCCGCCATCAGCTCAAGCTCTCTCATCCTCAGTCTCTGCCCCGCTGTCAGCTCAATGTCCGCTGTACCCTGCATGCTGCTCAGCTCATCATCCAGCTCTGGTCTGCCAGTGGACGTCACACTGGAGGAGGGGTCACCCGGGTACCTGGGTGGGGGTCTGTTGGATGTGACGGTGGATGAAGTGACGTCTTTGAAGTGAGGTGAGGTTGGTCTTATGACTGTCATTTGATCATTTAAAAGAAATCAGAAAATAAATATAAGAAGTCAAGATACAGTTAAGCGCTATATCAGCAAGGTAATAGTTAAAAAATAAAAACATAGCAATGCTAGGTAGTATTTAAGCAAGGTAACACTTAATAAGTAGAAATAATACGAGATTAATATAAATAATTTGGAAATATAAAATATATCTTGTATTTTCTATAAATATTACTCCGTTTTTTAATTTATACAGCCATCAATTTACAGCCCAATGTTAGACTCATAGTTCGATTTGTTGTTGTACGATAATAAATATATAAAAATATGAAATTAAATAAACGATAAATGACAAAAGATTTAAAGTTTAAATAAAATAAGGCATTTATTTATTTAAAATATAAAATTTCTTAGTCAGCAGTTGAAAATCTCAGTAGTTAAGTTTCGAAATAAGTGAGTTTCACAACAAGTGAATTGACTTGATCCCATCAAAAATTGACAGTCACATAAATGTATGAAACAATCAAAATAATGTTAAACAAAATGTTTCTAGTGCATATACCAGGTGATTTTAATGCTCTAGCAGATTCAGTATTTCTCCAGAAAATCTGCAAAGGTTTAGCATTTGATGAAATATGAGTTCCATTTTGTTTTGCATTTGCCGCAGAATCCTAGCAAGCAAAAGAATGCATGCCAATTAATAAAAACTTTTTCAAAATATAATGAAAAATTTCATCCAAGTGACTTTGAGGCCAGCTTGAATAAATTCTATTTAAGATAAAACAGACGAGTAATCCTAAATGCAATCTATTGTTTCGCAAAAACAAGTTTCCGGTCAAAACAAGCATACAATTTGTCAAACTTTTTACAAGTTCAATCCAATGTACAAGCCACACAACCAGAAGACAGTCTTGTTAAAAAGTAAGTTGAACTCGGGTTAATTATTATTATGAAAAGAAAACGTATCACCATTCATCAATCTCCTTGTCGTTAAAAGTATTAAATAAACTGCAAAGTTAAATTTATTCCTTCAATACCACAATAAAGCACTTACGTGATCATTAAAATGCACAATAACGCTGTGACTTGCAGGATTTACAAAGACCCTCTTGACACTCCCGTACTGCTCAAAGTGTTTGCGTGCTTGTCTCAGATTATTGAACCATGCAGGAACATTCTTAACCACAATAGCCAGCTGGTCTGATGATGACTCTTCTATCGTACGTTGTCGAATGCCGCGTTTGTTTTGATCAGACGCTGAGAAGAAATGAGAAGAAATAAATGAAATAAAATCAGCAAAGCAATATCCATCAAGTGAAAGAATATAAAATAAGAATACAAAGAATATAAATCTTTAAATGTAAATGAAGCATTAAAATTATTAATAGTAGATCATTAATTCTCTATTTATGCAAATACCTGATAAAATAAGCCTGGATCTTTAATTCTTGAAACAGTTTTAATATTTAAAAAGCTCATCTTTGTTTAGATATTATCAAATTGTTAAATTTATTATCTCTAAGCGTTTTATGAAATAACAATTTCACCAAACTAAAACATGGCTGAATTAACTGAACAAGATGAACTGCTCAGAAATCATTTTAATAAGTGTACTTAAAACTAAAAGTTTATCAAGTCAAGAACTGCCACCTGATGAATCAGCCAGAACTCCATCCTCTCCCACCTCAATGAGAGGATCAATCCCTCTCTGTTCACTCAAGGTCTCCCTCACATCAGCCTCTCCTGTATCTCTACTTGTATCTCTACTTGTATCTCTACTTGTATCTCTACTTGCATCTCTGCTTGCATCTCTACTTGATGTCACACTGCGTGCCGATGTCATCATATGCGATAACGGCTGATGATCATTATCACTTGTTGCACGATTTACTGATAAGAAAATTATATAATATATAAAGCGCAAGAAAACGAAAAAAGTAATAATCTTACAATTTCTTTTTTATCGAGTAGCAACTACCCTTCCTTCAAACTATAGCTATTCTGTCTATGTATATTACTAGGCAGAATAGTGCCAAGTTGTACTTTAATAAAAATTAATATTTCATATTTATTGATCTGACAATTACAAATCTCTCTATGTTAATCTCAACTAAACAACTAAATCAAAACAGGCTATTTATTGACATGTGGTGACCTGGGTGTGCAGATATCAAGCAACAAATTAACACTAAAAACTGTTAATAAATACTTTTCTCAAAAAGTATTTGTCCTAGGAAATAACGTGTATAAATAAACCTTAAACTAATCTTGTTCATAATGAAAAAGCCAGAATATAGAATAAACAAACACACCTGATATATTTTCAGCATTTCTTTTTAAGAAACTTGAACTTGGATCACTGAATACATTTCCTCCAGCTACCCTCTCTCTATCCCTACCCTCCTGTCTTCCAAACACTTTGTCTCTTTGTATTTCATTGCTCGTAGAGCTACCAGCAGCACTCTGAGACCCAAACAAACTTGTTCCTGATGACATATTATCCATAGAAGTGACTTTTGTTCCAAACTGAGTCCCAAAAACAGGTCTTACTTCAGATGTCCTACCACTAACAGATCCAAATATGCCCTTAGAACTAGATGCATCTTCAAAAACTTTAGATCCAGTTGAAACATTAAAAAATGATTTACCAGAAGCCGGGGCACCTGTAATATTACTCTCAGGTTTAATGGTCACATCTGGTCCACCGAATATTCGTGAACTGAGATTTGACTCCATGGCAGTAGAACCGAATGTCTTGTGCGGTCCAAAAGTGGATGAACTTAAAGAATCAGATTGACCGGTTGTTGAGCGCATTGAACCAAAGACATTTCCTTCAAAAGAAGATCCCGCCTCTGAGCGAAATGAGGCTTGCGTATTTGGGACACCAAATGCAGAATTAGTGGTGCTGGTAACTGATCCAAACACCGGCGCAAATCCAAAGGAGCCCATTGTGGCAGATTTTGATGTTGGCCATTGAGATGCCAACGTTGAAAAAGAACCAAAAACTGGAGCAGAGTTAGAAGTGGAGACACCAAAAGAACTCGAAGACATTCCAAATGTTGGGACAGTGGATGTTGGCATATTAACTGCAGCCAGTGATGGTGCACCAAATACATTCATAGATGATGTTGGTGCACCAAAAATATTAATACTAGAAGTTGACGGTGCACTGAAACCATTTGGTGAAAATGTAGATGCACCAAAAATATTGTTTGAATGTGTTGGAGCACCGAAAACATTAGAAGAAGTTGATATCGCCCCAAAAATATTAGTAGACGTAGTTGATGCACCAAAAATGTTAGCACCAGAAGATGACACCGGGGAGCTAAAAATACTATTTTCAGCTCGAAATGCAGATGATCCCGTCGAATTCGTAGTGATAGGAAGTCCAAACATTTTCTAAGGCAAAACTCATTTAATTATTAAATTCATCTGTAATTTTTGAAATAATGTAACATTACTTTCTGTTCAACACAGTGCTCAGTTTACTTTAGAGTACTAAACGTTTTACTTATGCAGCATTCAAAAACGTAAATTTAATACTTAATGATGTTGTTCTCTACATATCGATTATTACAAATTACATTTAACAATAATGCAACTGGCTTTTGAGTTATCTTTAGATGCAGTAAAAAAATACAATTAAAAATGTAAAACATTACAATTTTTAGTCGCTTATTTTCAATTGATAATATAACATTTATCAATTATATATTATGCATTGTTTTAATTATTTATATTTTTAAAAGAAATTATCAATATAATAATAAATGAAATAACAACTATATATACATTTTATTTGATGTACAAATAACACTAAAGCCTTTCCGTTATTAAGATTTTACTAAAAGAATAACACGTAGTAATGATAACATTTAATGTGCTCAATATTATTATCGTAAAATAATTTTAAAAAATCATAATTTGTATTTTTTAATTTTAAATGTAAATATCTTGTTCTTGTATCAACATTAATGTTGCCAGTAAAGCTAAAGCAAAAAAAAGAGATTTTCTTCTAAAAAAATCAGAAATGATTGTATCGAGTAAGCCGATAAGAATTACCCAGGGCCGTTTTCAGGGGCTGCCGAATAGGGCAATCGCCCTGGGCGCGGAGGCGCAGAAGGAGCATAGGGGCGCCAAAATGATGCCATCATTTTAAGAAAACTCGCTCACCAAATAGTTGTAAATGCTTAAATTAAAGAAATAAACACCTACGCGTGAGTGTTTCTACTATTTCGTCGTGATGCAGTTATTATTATTGTAGTACTAAGTAGTGTAGTTACTATTATTATAATAACTAAACGTTCACTGATAAACTTGGTTGACTCGCATGCTGCTGAAGTTGTTGCCAAATATGATTTTATTTTTTTGGAGTTTTGCAAAAAAAAACTTAAGCATTTTTCCGGATCAGCTGCTATAATAGATGGGCAGAGCTTATGACAGTTTTAAAAAACGCTTTGAAAAGATATTGTGAAACAAGGTGGTCATCAAAGAAAGAGTCAGTAAGTTCATTATTTAACGAATTTGAGGATGTTTATCACGTGCTAATTGACATTTCTAAAGAAAAAATGATGAATGCTGAATTATCTGGAACAAAAGTTTGATCAAATTAATTGATTTTCAATTTGTATGCTTACTTGATATGTGGAATCAAATATCGCAATTAATTGATATAGTAAATCGAAAGCTTTGTCCATTGGGGATGGAGCAAAAACGTAGAGTCTATTCAAAATATTCCCCTCCCTATCATCTATAATCTAGTAAATTTCTTCAACCAAACTCCAATCGTCAAATGGAATTAGCCCTGCAGCACTTCCATACTAATGCTTACTTACTTAATAGAATGAGGTCCCTTGATCATAGGCCTACCAAACACCAAAATCATGACAGTAAGACTCCGCAGACCTTGATCTTATCAACTAGACTATCTACAGTGTATACATACAATTTATTTTGACATTTAAGAATGATAAAGTTAATGATGATAGCACCTGTGACAGAATGCGGACATTAAGTTCACTGCCCTACAAAACAAACTTTCAAATAACAGGCTGAATCGCTGAGCGAAAGTTCACTCAAGTTTAGCAACAAATGTTTACTTCTAACTTTCTACAGCTCTAGGATGCTGCCCGCTATAAATAAACTCCTCACTCACTCTCTCTCTCTCTCTCTCTCTCTCTCTCTCTCTCTCTCTCTCTCTCTCACTCACACACAAACATCATATATACATACTTGTGTATTATCGTGCGAGAGTAAGCAAGCCTACGATACCTGTAGAAATAAGCTCGAACAGTATGCGGCTGCAACGGTTGTCGACAGGTTCTCGTCTCCGCCAACTTTGAGGCACTACAGCGGCGGCGGCGTTACACTGAACTGATCATAAAATCTGAAGGTATTGTCTGTCATATTTTATCAGCGGTATGTGGCCGAGGCTAAACAAAGTGGCTATTTTGTTCGCTGAAACGACTATAGACGAAGATATATTGAAACGCTTAAGTTAAATCGGCTATCTTGCAGAACATTTCAAAGGTTATTTTCTTCAGTCTGTATGTAACATATGAGCGTATACATACTGTATATTGCGTATATAGACCTTTGAAATATGCTTACAATAGACTCGATCAAATTCATCTTGCGCATTAAAAGATTTCTATGAATTTTGATGTTCTTTCCTAATAAATTCCTACCTCAATTTTTGAACATTGTAACTTGAAGCTATATCCGACTATAATATATTAAAGTTCATTATAATTCTTTCAATGAGCTCTTTTATAAAAAAAGAGCTCACTTGAAACATAAGCTCACTTTATCGTAAATATTTTTGTATCGCTAACTACCGTTTTCACTTTCTTTGCTTGACGGCTCAGAGCCGCTTTGCTATTTTCTCGCGAAGCTGCATTAGTATAGTTTCTGATTCTTAAGCGGTGCATAAACGTCAAACTTCAAACCTATGCTAAGCAATCACTCTTCTGTCGGCACTAATAATCTTTTGCACAACGCACCTCCACTTTATTAGTATAAAAGTTCAATTTTGCGTTAGTCTTAGAGTATAGGTAAAATTTTCGCATCAATAGTTTCAAAATAAATTAGTGCAATATTGCAGCATAAATTTATTGAATATAGCGCGATTACATATATACGTATTATATAACATTCTTATAACTGTAGAAGTTCGAATCTATTTCTAGGATCTTGAGTAGATAGTGTCTGAGCAAAAACTTTGCTGCATGCATGCTTGTGGATATATAAAGAGAAACATATATCATACACTAATCTATCAGGACAATGTTTCTTGTAGTTCTGGATATTATTTAGTCAACATTGAATTTCGATATCTGCAAACCTCTATTTTATTTCACTGTTTTTAACTTTTACTTATAATATATAGAATCGTTACATTTTGGTGCTTGATTGGACTAAGATAAGGTTTAGTTAGTAATGGCACGCATTAATATTGTAAACAGGCACAAGTGTAATATTAAATATGTTTTACATTATATAGTTAAACAAAAGCTCTGAAGTCTTCGTCAGTAACACTGATATCTTACCTTGTTAGATCCATTATACTCGTATTATTTTCTGACTGTGGAATCTTGTGCGGATATGAACAGCTGATCTACAATATTATAGACTAGAAATTATATTAAATTGATGAAGCTGTGGAAGGAGATATAATACATAGTGCAAGGAATGTCAGTGACGTAGTACTTAGTGAATTTAAACGAAGAAGAAATAGAAAGATACCAATTATTATAAACATGGATGGCATGAACCGATTTGAATTTTCGACTGGCAGCTCCAGCGGATACTGTTCTGGTCCAGAGGATGGAGAAACTGCATCACGCTTGTCAGACGTTTTATTACCAACTGAGTCTAATTGTATGGTCGAACAGGCAATGACTGCCACAGAGTTGGGTAGCAAAGGAGGTAATCGTTACAAATCTTCTGAATGTCATAAAATAAACCAACTTCTTAAAACATCATGTGATGATTCTTCTACAAAGGCAAGAAATAAGAAAAATAAAAAAGATCAAGCAATGATTATGACGAAGGAATCATCATTGTTGATTGACAATAACAATGATTATTTTATGGAAGACGAAAATCAATCGTTTAATGCATTAGACGAATCATTAGACAAAGTCTTGCAGCATAAGGACGACTACATTGAGTCTACTGCTAATTCTGTGGAAGCCATGTTGCTGGACGATTGGCTGTATGCATCAGGTACAGTAAAACATGATCATCTTGATCCATTTCCATCGCTCAGTTCAGAACCAATGGATCATGCGACTCAGGATTGTTTCATTGCAGATCACTCGGGTTCAAATATTATTTCGCGATATCATAATGATAGGGTCGAACATAATAGACATAATTTGGAAGATTTGCTCATGGAAATAGGTAACATGGATGCGCTTAATAATTATTCGATTGGTGAGAATTTTGATCAGACTATAAGCACCGAGGAAGCATTTGATTCTATAGATGATGAAAATACAACCTATTTTGGACTTTATTCTAATATGTCCCGTGCTAACTGTATTAAAAAAATTAATAATAACTTTGATAAGAATAAGAATAAGGCTATAAGTCTTCTTCGTACTGATAGCCAATCCAGCCAGACACTCTCACAGCTCAATGGCTCTGATGATACTTTAATTGCTCAAGATTCTTTGCTGGTAGATGTTGATAGTGACAATGTTGATACTATCAGTAGCCTTTCAACTGCTCAAAACTTGACACTTGATGACGATGTAGGAGATGTATTAAAGGATGTTAATAGTGAAGAACACTTTCTTCTGGATAACTTTAGCAGTCAATGCGATGAAATTCTTCTTGATGTTAATCTAGACGATGTTATTTATGTTGGGCGCGATTCACCTACAATTGCAAGTCATAGAACAAATGACAATTTAAAGCAACATCGACACACAATAACATCTTGGACAGAGATGCATGAACGCAAATATTTAACTGTTAATGATCACAGTAATGACAATAACAGTAAAAACTGTCACCCTAGTAGTCGTTCAGCTGCAGTGCTTGGCCTTGAAGATCACAGATACTCATCTCGAAGAAAGGTTAATACTGAATTACCAGAACACACTTACTCACCTCGGCAACTTTTAACATCTGCTTCATACATGGAACTTCCTCAGAGCCATAAAATACAGTTAATTAATCAGTGTTTTTCTACTTTCAAGGATCGATGCTCAGATTCATCAGCCAGTGCACTGGAAACTTTTCTGAGAGCCAGACATTCATTTAATCCAAATCGAGGAAGTGATGCATTGCTGCTAAAAACAAAAGAAAGTAATATAACGAATAAGTCCAGGATTGCGCCTTTAAACTCATCACATATAACATCATCAGCCACACACGATAGAGTGCTGAATACATCGAATTCTCCTGAAGTGACTTCTGGTGACATTTTTAAGAAGCCAGCCCACGAATCACTTGATAGAAATCCATCAGGTTTACTTTATCGTCTGTTGACGGGGCACGACGATGAGCAAGAAGTATCGCCTTTGAATACAGAAGACGGTCAAACGACTGTAGGTAATCGCAAATTGATATCAACAGACGAAGAAACTTATTGTGACAAAGATAGACAATCACATGATACTTTTGACTTTTCCCTCATTTTTAATGATGGCGACTCTGCTATAGATGGGTTTAAGATTAATAAACTTAATGACGAAGTGGATAGAATTATGGGACATGGATTGAATGATAGAGATTCAATACAACAGGAATATGCTGATTCGAGTGAGGTACGATATGTAATATTTTCTTAAATTTGTTGCTTGATGATAATGTTTTTATTAGCATATCTATAATTTTTTCATATGTACTTTACTAACAATATTGTTATAAATGAACATTTCCTGCAGTCTTTAATACATTGTATCAGTTTTAATCTATAAACTTTTGGTAAACAAATATTTTTTAGTAATAATTATTTACTATTAGACTCCACGATATAATATTACATGATTTACTATTAGACTTTCCGATGTAATATAAATTCCTTGTTTTAAAACTTTTAAATGCTACAAGGCGATTAGACTAAGGCGGTCTAAAGCTAATTTGATACAAGTTGTTTGTATCATACTAGAAGCAAATCTGAAATATTTTTAGTACTCTAAAATAAAATAACTGAGAAAAAAACTTACATTGTTGCTTATATAAATAGTTTTATTTAATGCATCTTAATGTCTGATAATAGTGTATAATCTGTGTGTAGAATCTCTGACAGTGTGTGCATATCGCTAATCGTCAGAAATTGAATCATTTTCTTAACTATATTCAATAATGTATTTGATTTATCCTCAGCCTGTGTGAACACATAAAGGAAGCTGTCAGTGGTTAACTCAATCATTCTCAAATCTATCTAATTCTCTTTATTAACGTTAGATAATTTTCAAGCAGGTGTAACCTACACGAATTTCAATTTATCACTCAAGTCTGTTCATGCAATAGGCCTACTCGATATACTTCATAATAAAGATTCTTGGATGAAGTTAAATTTTATTATAAATGTTCTATCCCTCTCCAGAAATAAGATTAGATGACGCCACTTATTCCTTTCGCTTTGAAAACGTCAGCGATTTGTCTGCTACGGGTTAAAACAACGTTAAAGACTTTGCGATTATTACTGTGTGTCTAAAAAGTAAGCTCTTTTGGTGATAAATGAATAACTGATTATTTATGACTGTTTATCTGGAAATGGAAACAAATTTTTGTTCAGAAAGTAGGCCCAACTAGATGATGTTACATAACATATAATAGGCCTGCCATGAAAATAGCTTATTGGCTTACATCATCATATCTAGTCTATATGAGATTTTAGACAAGTCAATTGATGCAAATATATTGAAACCGATCCAGATCAGGGCCACTGGAAAGCTGTTGAGAAAGTTTCGAAGCCAATATCTTTGTCAGGACCCAGGCGAGTTTGCTTGAGCACGCAATAGTTTAATTGTGAGGTACGAAAGGATGAAATTGGTGTTTTGTTATAATTCCGACCGGTGAACGTAAAAAATTGAATGCTGGAATTAAAAAAAATTAGCCCTACGCTTTAAAAATTGAGTGCACCAGTGGCGTAGAGAGGGGGAGAGGCCGGGGGGGGGGCGGCCGCCCCGGGCGCCGGTCTATGTGGGCGCCGGGGGGGCTTCTAAAGTTGGATACCACATTACAAATGTTGCAAAGTTTCAGTAATGTTTGATGTCCAATTTCTTTCCAATTTCTGGCTTATGTTTTTTTGACAAATAGCTTTTTTATATTTCGCTTCGCACAGAGATCCAATTTTATTAACGGGCAGCGAAAGAAGCCGAGTGTCTCTCAGGCATTAGCGCCAACAACATACGTCCAACCAATATATAACAAATAATTCTTTTTAGTTGTCAATTAAACTCATTTTGAAAACATAAGTC
>JAQIXG010005858.1:0-10971 GCA_034700105.1 Oconnorella tubifera
CCATAACTCAAACTCCTAAAATTAACTCAAAGTCTAATTCTAATATGATTAAGACATGCCACGACTTAACAACAGAAAATGAAGATACAAGAAACAGAAACAATTGAAAGACAACCTGGTAATCGATTTAAGTTAACAGCCGCTGTTGACAAGCCAATTCCCATATACCTGAATACAATAAAGCAAAGCTTACAATAAAAATCTTAAACTTGACTATTTTAATTCGAAATACATAAAAAATTAAAGAATAAGAAGAAGAGTCAAAAGTTTCGTACCCTTCCCTTCCTTTGCTGACAACTTTCACTTCATAATAGTAAACACCGCAAGCCGCAGGTATCGGATGTGTGGCTCTCACGCTGGCTGCATCTTTGTGATTCTTACCTAATCCTAAAACAAAAGAGCAATTCAAATCCGCAGTTAAACTCAATTTTCGAATAATCGTTAATTTTTTTAAGACAATAAATCAGTTTCTGTTGAATTCTAAAATAAAGTACGCTTCAAGAAACTTTCGAAACTAAACAGCCACATTAATAATCAGTGAGTTAAAAAAATTCTTATAAAAGCCAGCAACAAAAGTATGTAATGCATACCTTAATCATTAACATATAAATTTATTCAACAACAGTTCTAATTAAAAATTCATCTAATACTATGTTTTTAAATAACTTATTAATATCTTTGGACTATCAAACAAGTATATTTACAGAAATTTATGACGTAATTATTTTATTATTCATCCTAACTCCCATTGTTTCAATCCACCCAATTTTATATTATATTCCTCCCATCATTTTTTTCTTCTACCAAACCATCCCTCAATAAACCAACCACAACCCCCCCCCTCAAAACCCATTCCAAAATTTTTTTACAACCCCTCCCACGACCCTGGATAAAAAAATTCAAGGTTTGTTTACCCCCAGAATCAAGACAAAACAAACCCTTATAATGAACGCGAAGATTGCTCTGGGACAGACCCAGGTAGCTGAACTTATCCTTCGAGCTCCACTGACGCGGCAGGGGTGTCTCGTCCTCGTTGACCATTGGGTAGCGCCCCCTCAGGGGATCCCTCGTCTCCCCCGACCCTCGATCACAACAACTCAGTGCCATCTTTGGTTTGTGTGATGATGATATCAACATTTCAATCACTTTCGATTCTTTTGAGGAGAAATTTGTCGATTTTTTAGTAGAAAAAAGCGATTTTTAATCAAATAAAAATTGATTTTGGATAAATAATAGTACTAATTGTAAGTTAGTAGATAATAAAGATAATAGATGTGAAATTGTTGATTTATAATGAAATAAAAATATTAAAGTTAAGCTGAAAAATGTTAGAAATCAAAGAGCAATATGTTAAAAAAATTTAGTTGGAGTCTAGAGCCCGGAGTTAGAGTGAAATTTGAACTTTATATTAAATATAATTATTGTGGTAGTAAAATTTTATTAGTAGACGATTTCAATTATTTCAAAATAATTTGATAGTGTTTGACGTCTCAAATTATTTTAAATTAAGTCCAGGGAATTGTGTAGGCCTATTAAAATATATTTTAAATATATTTAATGTTGACGAATTGCAATGAGATAAAAATTTATCACGAAGTTATAGTGATAACTATATATTGCAATAGGATTATCATCAATTTCTAACCATGTAGTATTTATTAAATTTAATATAAATACAGAAGTAAACATGTAATATACATTGCAAAGGCACATTAAAACCACAAACCAGGTAAAGCAATAAAACACAATACAGATAATTAAGAATTTAATTTGAACTGTTCAAAATACTGACAAAATGGTTTCTGCACACTGTCTACATGTGAAACTTTTGAAAAGGAAAACGGATAGACATAATCTACTGCACCTAGCTCACTGATGCTGTCACTTTGCCTCAGATACTCAACGGTATGCTGCTCGCATTCCATCAACAAAAACGTCATAAATTCATACTGCGCTGTAAACGAATCGATAGAAAATATTAATCGCAAATCATCTAGACTTCTGTAAAGTCTCGATGGCAGATAAACCGCAAAATCTGCGAGCCAAACAGTTTCAACCTGTGAGGACCAATTCGGGTCCTTCTCGATCTTAGTCACGCAAGCTAAAAGTTTTTTCTTTGAGATTGCGCTTATTGAATCCATTTTAGCGATGTTATTCGAAATATGAACTAGTAAATCTTTCGGCATTAAGTGGCAGTTAATAAGTTTCGATGAGCATTGCAGAAGCGTGTTGGGTTTATATACAAAAAAATTTCCAGTCATCCAAAGCAGCGATTTTATCTTCGTGTTTATTCCAAGCTGAGCGTTGATCCACATTATTTCCGTAATATGAAGAGTCCCTTTGGTATTATACCGCATTTGCCCCGCTGCGGAAAGACAAGATACCGCACCAACTTCTTCCGAGATCTTCACCACTGATATTCCCCACTCGCGTATAAATTTACGCTCCAGTTCTTGATTAACGCAATATAAAATATGACTGAAATGAGGCTTATATAAAGTCTCGAATTTAGGCACAACCTTTGATAGGTCACTGGTTATACTGATAACCAACAAAACGTCTTGATAAGTATGCGCTTGTTTAGCTAAATTATTCCAAAGTAAAAGATGCGACTCACCGCAAACCTTGGTTAAATCTCGCTGAATTAATTTAAAGTTATTCGACTGGGAAGAATGATAATGCCCCTCGTCATCTGGCATAGAAGTTTTTTGTTCTTCAGGATAAAAAATAACAGGAGTAACTTTCTCTGAGATACAAACCTCAGGATTTCTATTTACTAACAAAGGCGGAGCATAACCTATGTTTGATAAATCCGCAATCCACTCATCGACCACATTAGCGTCCCGTGTTTTCCAAAATCCTTCCTTTACCAAATGATGCGACAATTGACTGACGCAATCAAAAAAAAACTTCGCTTCGCATTTCCACTCCCGCAACGTCTCGATGTATCGTCCGATATTGAGATACATCGCCGATTCATCTTCGGCATCAGTCAGATCAGAATGTCCTGATCTTGTCTGATGCACTGTAGGTGGAGCAAATGCAAGATTTTCCCCGATTAACCACATAAGTTTCTGCGCCCAATATGCTCTGTAAATATCAGTGACTCGATCGCGCATGGTTGTGGGAAGGTACAATGCCCAGAAGGCTTTATGCGTGTAGAGAGTATTCTGCGAATTGAAAGGCGCGTAGGTTCCCGATGGTAGAATAAAAACAGGAGCAGTTTGATCAAAGGATAAATTAAGAGGTTTTGATGCGTGTCTTCGTGTTAATCGAAAAAGCGCATCGACGTCTGGGTCCCCATTGACGACTCCTTGTTGAATTGAAGGAACGTGGGTCAAGCAGAGCTTATATTTATGATCGGCAGACAGACCAATTCTATCTAGGGGATAACCACGGGGCCAAATAGTGGACTGACCAAAATGAACATATGGATTACATGTTAGATTGTTCGTGTCGAGCACTAGATGATGTTGAGATTCAGTTGATCTGTGAATAGATGAGAGATGATCAACGGGAAGGTTGTCATCATCAATTTCATAGATATGTTTAGCACCACGCTGCAGAAATAAAATGAAATAATTACTGGGGATATAAGACGGGCTGTCTTATAAAAGAATGTATAAAAACTCTCTGTATCTTTATAAAAGTAAAGTGTTTAGCTGCAGGTCAACAATAAAGCAACTTTAGAGATTTTTAAAAGCCATTATTACATTGGTATGGTCATATGATAAGGAGCAAAATTAGTTCAATTTATAGAACCCAGTTATGATGTAAATTTAAAGAAATTATTTAAAAATAACAAACCTCAATTGCATAAAGATAGCCAATAATCTTTCTAGTGTAGCTGTCAAATGATAAATACTTATAGACTCGATATCGAAGAGATTTCTGAGCTTTCACATCCAGATATATAACATTAGGTAAGCTGAAAGAATTGGTCTACAATATATATTATACAACAATATCTCTTGAATTTAAATGAAAAATGTAACATTCTTATAAATGCAAGCTTAAATGCAATAACTACAATAACAATATTATAATCTGAGCCTTACTAATTAACATCATTATTACCAGTATATAAAAACACCAGAAAATCAATCCATGAGCTAAATTAGCCTAAAACAGAATGAATTTTTTTAAAAAGATCCTACTTCCAACTATTTGGTGTCTTTCTGTCCCCAACCACTACCATCTTCCAGCCAACTGACAGCTGTGAGCTCAACTGTCGAAGTGTTTCAGTCGGTCGATTAATCGTAGTGCAGACAATCCATTTGTCAAACTTTACCAGCGGCTTATTGGCAACGCGTTCATCATCCATAATCTCATCATTCATGTCCTAGAAGGAGATAAACAAAGTTTTAAGAAAATATTAAGAGATTTTATGAGGACCGCTTTAATAAGAACTTATTGCACAAATAGTATAACTCTTGTGTTTGAAATGTAAATTATTTTAGTAAGTGAATAGCTAATTCAGTTCTTCATAGAAACTTTTGGTTGTAAGGTTATATTAAGACTTACCCATTCTGGATCAGACGCTGTATAATGTCGAATGATGAGGAACACTAGAAGTGCACCGATGATGTAGAACACAGCTCTTCTGCGAAATGGCGCAATGTGCGAGAGACGCAAAACACGAACACGAAAAGATCTCATTGTTCTATCAATCAACCCAAAAGAATCAATTAAATTGTAAATAATTAAACTCGATTGTAAAATTTGATGTAAAGTAATTTTTAACATAGTGTTCTATCTTTTGTTTTGTCTAAAAGTAAAAACATAACTAAGCTTCGATAATTTCTAGAGTAGTTTTCAGCTAAATGCATATGGTTGGCTATTTGACTAAACGAATATACTGTATGATCGTAAAAATGCTGTTAGTGACCAGTTGTGAACTGGATGTGTAGAAATTGGTGGAAATCAAAAGAATGATATTAGATCTATAACTAGATATATATTTTATCTAGCTATTACAATAATGTCTCAACTGCTAAATATTACCTTATTGTAGAATATAATACCAACCTCGACTAAAAGCATTTCATCATCGATGACAAATAATACTTTGATCAAAGTATTACAGATTTTAAACTTCGTAATCTATATATTTATGCATCTAGCAAGTTGATGCAAACTACAATAAAATTAGTTAAAGCAAATATACTGATTATAACGCAATCGCGGGTTTACTAGTTGAAAATATTGTCAGTACAATTACAGGTATAGAGTGTGTATTTGGCTTCAAATATGCGTTACTATCACTGCTTAAAATACAACAATGCTCTTTTGCTTCATTTCATTCGTTGATATAATTACATTGTCATCATTAGATGCAGGTTAGATTGCGCTTAAGCCTACAGGTGAAGTATTAATTTCTACTAAAAGTTAATTTCAAAACCCGCCAGATAAGTTTTAAAATTAGATTTTTGATTGAAGTTGCGTTAAATTTATATTTGTCTAAATATTGACTGCTTAAAAAATTCGAAAACTATTGCTTGTATATTAATTCACTTATTTATCGATTGACATGGAATTTGCTCCATAACTGTGATTTACTTTTAAAATTATAAACTATTAATTATTATTGCTAACTTCCCCATTCTCCATCAACTTCGATTTGTTAAATATCCCCCCCCCCCCCACACCTTAAATAATTTGCAGTGATACACATTTTAAGAAACAAAATCTGCATTAAATCATTAAAATCTTTATTTAAACATTAATATTAAAATAGCGAGACGAAATTTACAACCGAAAATTCAATACTAATTAAAAAAACGTGCAAGTACAAATTATTATAAATAATAAACGGTTTCAAGCATGATAATTAAAATAAATATATAGCAAGCAAAATGCAAAAGTATCACTATAAAAGTAAAAACGCTAATTCAAGAAGTCTTTTATAATTATAAAATACTATAATATATGCGCGTTGATTATATTTAAGAATATTAGACATTATTAAATTAAGCATAAAATATTAAGTGACATCCTATTTGTAAACAAATAAATAGCTATAATAAATAAATACTAGAACATTATTAAAACTATCTTCTCAACTACATCGATGGCGTAAGTAATATAAATTAAGTATATAAAATTATTAATTAATATACATTGACTGTAATAACAAGTATATTTAATCTGTGAAAAGTGATCCAATATAAAGTGATATTTGAAGTAATTGTACAAGCTAAATGAAAGAAATTAAAATCAAAAATTGTCAATACTTATAATTATTTAAAACATTACACTCTATCTTATCTTATAAGTCGACTGTTTCAAGCGTAATAAAAATCAGTTAAATTAAAAGTTACAGAATTTCAATGCCACATTTTCATAGCTACGTAATTTAAGTAGCATTAATACTAGTATGTACTAAAAAATAATAATTTATCACATCAGCGTATCAAGAAGTAATTTTTCATGATTTATGAAATTTACAGGCAATCTGGGCTATTTAAGATATCTGCAATTTGATATAAATGTTATCTAAAAGCTGTAGTTTGTACTAAAAATATATAACAGTATATATCAAAGTACAACCAATATGTTACGGATAATGCTGTCATGTAGAATGCATTTAAAATTAAAATCATTAAATCTTGCAGCAATATATATAAAGCAATAATAGCTTTATATTTTTTCTATCCTAAAACTGTCAATATGAATTCTGAAGAATAATTTAAAAACAACATAATGCAAAAATCACATCTGCATATCGTCAAAAATACAAAATGCAAATACATAGAAAAAGATGTTTAAATTCAAACACGCTATTTACATTATACCACATAATAGACTGTTAATGTCATGTAAAACAAAAATATATAAAATACTAAAATGCAATCACATTAATACTACAACACGTCAAATATCTCGCATTAAAAAAACAATTCTATACAACGTCCGTAATATTTAACTCGGAAACAAATTGTGCAACCCTTCATCGATTTGAAAATTGCTTCAAACCATATCACAAATTTAATCTACAAAAACCTGTATCACATCAACTACTAGCCTTTCTCAAGATTTCTGTATGCAATTATATTTTAAATTAGATAAAATGAAATACTTTAACGTCTAAAAACTGCCAGTGGAACCCCTCACACGACTTGGAACTGGCCAATACGGAGCATACGGGAATTGAAATGCATTCTCATTCGCACTACCCTGTCTAGCAATGAACTCACTGGATTCAGACATCATCTTAACATCTGGCATCTGTCTTCCAGATATCAAAGGACAGAAAACTGGCACAAAAACTGGACTCGATCCGCTACTATCAACACTGCTCGAAGACGTACCACCGCTCAATTCATCGCGATTGACCACCTCACTTGAGCCCATCCAGCGTGTCATCAGTGCCTCAACGTCCGGTGTACTGCGTCCAGACCATGTCCCGGGCAAACTGAACACGTCATTCCTGTCATCCGCAATGGCGATGCCTTCCTGTTTGTTCTCATCATGCAAGAAATTACAACGTACGCCGTACGAACAGACGGACGTGAGATGATACTCACGACACATCTGGGTTTTGTAACGAGGATGACGAGGCATCGGTCGCAGCTCCTCGCGACTGTGCGCGTACTGACATTTATCTCCATAACGGCAAGTGCCGCCACCTTCGGAAACGGATCGACAGATTTCTGTTTTGTAACGTACGGAGGAGACTGCAGTATTTACTGCGGGCATGGAGGCAGATCTCTCGTGTTGGCTAACTTGTCGTTGATTGCCATCAGTCGCAGGAAGAGGAGTCGATAAGGATGTGGAAAGCCAGGAATGAACTCTGGTTCCGGTGAGTTCTGCAGATTGACAGGGCTGGATGCAAGAATGGCCCACAGTGGACAAGCTGTCGATTGGATGCTTTTCGACGAATTCTTTTAATTCTCTGTAGCGACTTGCTAGCAGATTTCTGTATTCAGAATCCTGGAAAATATATTACAATAGATTTTAAATATTTAATATTTTTTGAAGATTAGTAATTTCCCTTCTATTACTCTGTCTCTAAAATTATATGAAATTTAAATTCAATCAGGGCAGCTTGCATATTCATTCATTTGATCACAAAAACAAATATCATTTTGTACTAGTTTGGTTTAGGATCGAATGCATATGATGCGTTATCTACATTTTCAATATTTAGACTAACTTTAAAATTAGATATTATACATTTTGTTGACTTTTAATTGTAAACAGCTCGTTACTCTTTAATTTAGCTGACATTCTTTATTAGCCAAAGTGGTATACACGTACAGTTAACGTTTTCAAGATAAAATAAGTCAGAGAACAAGACAAAGTATAGAAATTGAAAAAAAACCATTAAACTAAAGTAGCCTCGACTGACAAAGTTAAATGTACAAAGTATACCTAATTGCATATAGTATATTTAGCTTATTACGCTGCTGTTTATAAATTTTTGAATTAGTCTAATATATTCTTACCCTGGTCAAGTTATCGTTGTTCGGTTCAATCTGAGTGAACGTCTTCAGCACTGACTCACTTAATTCTCTCAGTATACGTCCACTCTTCAAATGGTCCTCATTATGCGCCATTATCGCCTTGCTTTTGTGCATCGAAGGAACACTTTCTGACCACATTTTTATCAAAAAATACGCGAAACTTAACACCACCCAAAAATGTGTTCAATAAGGATAAATTCTGCAACTGAGGACGAGAGACTACCAGTACTGTTTCTCGCTGGACACCGAACTGCAACAGAAAGCAGCGAGAAACGAGATTGATTCTAATTGAACTTCGCACTGCACTCAATCAGACTTGCAGGCTATTACAATTCTGGCAGTTCAATGAAATGTTTACTGAAAAGATTTCAGCTGGCGACAATACCTCTCCAATCTCGCGCCAAGACATCCCATTGGCCAACCGACGTGTCTGTTTAGGACTTTGGATAGCCGAACTGGTCGACTGGTGTATTATTACCAGCCAGGCTCGGCTGGAGATTACAAATGGGGCAACCCGCTGTGGCAGTTATCCATTGAGATGTCTGACTCAGTGCCTGGACGGCTGGGCCATTTAGTTTTAAAGTAGGTCCTTTCTACAGATTAAAGTAGGCCCCATTACGCTTCGCCAGCTTAGCAATTTGTTCTTTTAATGATCGAATTATATGACTGGCTATGTTTGAAGATAATAAATTGTTCAAATTTCACAGTTCAAAGTGATTGTAAATTGCAATAAAATAAAGTGAACACAGTAGACTGTTAAAGATTGTAATTGAATAGGTTTTGACGGTAACTTTATATTATCATAGAGGCTTGCGATATGAACTGCTTTCAAATTTCAAAGCAAAATCCATCAACTGTACTCTAAAAATGAATGCAATAAATGCACATTATTCTGAACAAATTCGTTGTAAAATAATTATTACAATCATAACATTGCATTGTATTGTACTTATAATAATATTAAGGCTCTCATTTCACAAGATCGAGTTATATTTTAATTTTTTAAATTATTCATCAAACTTGTACAAACCTAAATCAATTTTAAATTCAATGAAGTGCTGTAAGTATCGCAAATTTAAATATGTGATTTCTTAGGCTTATTACAACATTTAAAGATTCTGTTTAGAAAATAATGTACAGTAGGCTGTGAAATTAGCATATATTTGAATATATTTGAATTTGAGGCGCTCTGTAATTATTTTCCACTATATTTTGAGCGTTTGTTGATACTTAAATTGAACAGCTGAATAATCTCAGCCTATCATTGCTCTCTGCCCAGAGGCTATAGCGCACCCCTCGCTAGCCAGTGCACTAGTCTAGAGGCTAAGAAATTATAATAATTAGAATACAGTACAAGTTCTGTATGTCACATCACAATAATAAGGGTATTGAAAAATCAGAAGCACAATATTGTTCCTTAGATGGGCGATGGAATGTTGAATTACACTAATTTAGCACATAAAGAAACTAAAAATAACATTATTTTGTATGAGGTTTGGAGCATGCATATAATATATCAAATAATATCACAGAATGTCAAAATATTTCAAACATCTTGCAGTAATTTGTTATTTAATTTGAAACTGACAACATAGTACTTTAATAATAGTAATTGATAGTCAAAGATAGAATCAAATTCAAAAATGAAATTCTTCAGTCAAAATGCTTCTTATCAATTGGAAAACTTCAGCTGATATCATCATCGTCAAACAAGTCCTCAAAATCTGAAACAAAAACAAATAGTCATAGTTACTGTTAGTGCAATATTGAACAATGATAAGTTTGGCTTATAATACTGTTTACAAGATCAATGTTACTCTTAAACAACTAAAAGAACAAATAACTAAAATGATATCAAAATAAGAAAATAAAATAACTTAAAACAAAAGTTTAACATAGGCATACTACATTTTAATATCTAAACCTGTGTTAGAGTGTTTTTTGCGCACTATTTATTGCATAAATAGTACTTCTCAAAAATAGTACTATCAAAGACTATTTATTTCATAAATAGTACGCAAAAATATCAACAGTAAGCCTAACATAATGTCATAAAAACTTAAATGGTTACATTTATATACAGTATACATTGTATACTGTATATAATTACAATGTATACTGTCTATTATAAATTTATTATAAATAAAACAAACTTAATAGCATTGGTTCTCAATAAGTAAGGAATACAAACCATTTAAAAAGTCAGCATGAACAGATTTTTCATTGGCAGCCAGATCCATGAGAAGTGAATTTGAACCACCACCTTGATACTAAAATAAAAAAATAAATATAATTTTGTTATAATTAATAAAGTCAAAACACAACAATACATAAACTGGTTTTTAATTGGTTTAATACCTCATTAGCTATTAATTTTATTACTACAACAAATAATACTCCATATTTGTTCTTTTAGATAACATAGCAAGGGGATAGACTAATTTACCGAAACTGCCGAAAAGTGCCGAAACGGCGCCAAATTTTTATTTGACGTCATAGAGATTTC
>JAQIXG010005859.1:0-10969 GCA_034700105.1 Oconnorella tubifera
AAACTGTTGCAAATAGGAATAATTAAACAATGATATATCATATTTTCTATAATGTTTTAATAATTACCAGATTCTAACTGCATAAATGACTGTTTATGGATGCTATGTTATTATTATCCTTAGAATAAATGTACAATTTTCATGCAGACTATAGATTTAAAAATCAATACCTGTTCCTTGATATTTAATTTATGATGAGAATTATTTAAATAATAGCTTCTTTCAATCACAATTATTTATACTTTATTGATTAAGTTTGTAACTAAAGACTTGTAATAAGTACTAATAACAAAAATAACTGTTTAAAACTCTTAAGATTGCTATAAGAAACGATGAAGAGAATAAAAGTCGTTATAATTCTATAAATCTTTGATAAACTTCTGGAACGAAATTTCCCAATGAGTTTTGTGAGGGGGATGGAGGGGGAGTTCTATATTCAACCAGGAATTATGAAGGAAGATGCTGAATCTTAGTTCCTCACACTTTATCTATAATATTACGCAATAATCATTGATCTTTAAACATAAGCATCAACAACCAATAAGAGAAAAAACTTGACAAAAATTCCATTCTGAACTTCTGAACAACAATAAGTAAGCCTTAATCTCACAAAATGGCTCTATAAATTTTCTTTAAATATTAATTCGAATTTCCAACGCAGATAACATAAATTCAAACATTTAGCTCAAATCCTTATCTGATTAATCACAATATCCGCAATTATTACAGCATTATATTACCATTATATTACTATTGTCAATTTTTATCAAAATTATGCCTATATACGATCTACATTTCTCAAAATTCAAAAATCATTATCTAAGCTATAATATAAGAGTACTTATTTATTAATTTAAATGTACGAAGTCGACTATTCATTCAGTAAAGATAATAAGAGTCAAATGACTACGATTTGGTTATACAATCATTAGACGACGTGATTGTAGATGAAATGAACCTATTTAAGCTTTCTGTAAATAAATAAGATTATAAGAAGTTTTAATAAAAATACTAAAAATTAAAAAAAAAGAAAAATTAAATTGAAATGGATTGGTAAGGGGGGGGGGGACTTACGTTATTTACTTTTTTATAATTAATTACACGTGTAATTTCTGTACTTTTCTGCGGTTGTTTAAAGAGAAGATAAATGTAGAGAGTTTATAACAGGTAAGCTTTGCGGTGAACTAGTTTTTGTTTGTATTGTTTTTTGAAATTTTCTTTAATATCTGAATTATAATAAATAATTGAGATATTAAAGCGAATTATAAATAATTCTAAAAAATCGGCTAATATTTTCAATTATGTTTGTATGTATGTATATGTAGGCTATGTGTATATTTTCTTGTTTTTCTTCACTTGTGGATTGTAGGGGGGAACCTTGCCCCTTTGTCTCTTTTCATTTTCAGTAATTTTATAACTGAATAAATTTGACAGTAGTTAGTGATTGAAGGGTTAGGACCCCTCTAAGCTTTTTCTCTCTGCAAACTTAAAGACTGGTTTTTATTTATAGAATTACAGTTCTAAGAATTAACGTATTTTTTTCTAGTTTCTGTATGCTTCCCTTGCCATCCTACCTTCGATATTTTTTCTTACTTTCATTCAATGCTATATATTCGCCTGATACATTTGACAGTTATTTTAGGATTACGTTTATTCATTATTTATATAGTTTATCATTTTGACTAACTAATTTAAGCTGATGAAATATAATTTGATCTGTATCGTTAGCATAATTACTAAATACCGCTAGGAAACGTTTTTAAAGTGAGATTATTTTAAAGTTTAGCGGTGTATTCACATATTCGTATTTTTACATAATGTTCATTTTCCATTGATATGAATTTAATCAATGAAAGTGATGTCTAACATTTCTAACTTTTAACAAATAAGTAATATCTAATAGTTCAGTATTTAATAAATATTCGTTTGAAAATATTTCATTGAATCCATTTATCAAAATATCTCATTAAATTGAATACCTTAATTTTACAAAATGATTTCAATGAAAGTAAATACCTTTATATAATAACTCTCGATGGTTAAATGAACCCTATATTTTACAATTATGATTAATTTGTTATCATTATCCCATATTGCAATAGATATTGAATTCTTTTTTCTTATATAATTTTCTTATCACCTTTAAACCGGTATGTGTTTTGATATAAATCAACACAATTGCAGGCGTTAAGTTTAATGTAGCAGTTACTGTGTTAACATTGAACTAGTGGCCTGCATTTTTGCATTGTTATTTCTATATGTTATATGTCTGATCGTTATGCTAATGTATTGTACTTTGACGACAACAACATATGGTCAATAGGCTTTTTCTGTACACTGTTTTCATTTAATACTAGTTCTTTGCTGTTTAATATTAATTTCAGCAAGCTATGGCCTTAGCGTAACTAAAGGGCTTTTGATTTTTGCATAGTGTACACTTTCCTTGTGTTGTATAAAAAATAGTTTTGTGTGTGAAATGTAAAGGTAGGTTTAAAACTTAATGGATTTCTTTTGATGCTGTTAATCTGGTGATAGATTATACTCCAAAATATATTGCTGAAGTAAAGAGAATAATTTATTATTCGCACACCTTTTTAATTAGTTGCGAATCTAGTATAAGAATTAGTTTTGTTAATAAAATAGAAGTTCTGGGCTTTTGTTATATATAGTATCTGAGAATTATATTACGGTTAAATGATTGATTGATCGATTAATTGAATGAATGATTGATTAATATATGGTAGAATTTGATATATATCTTCCATATGATACATCTTAGTAATTTTCCTGTAAATCTCACTAAAATTTGAACATGTTTTTTTTCAATACACTGCATTTGTAGTGATATAATATGTATTGCACTGTTGCTTAATGTTATTGCATGATATGCATTATGCCCTATGCATTGCATCATACAACTATGCATAAACAATATCTGATGTTGTTGTTATAAGAAATCTAAACTGAAAGCTAGCCATATGAAACCTCCTGTTTGCATTCAACTGTAGATATCTCGGTTATATATATGCTTTGCATTATTATTTTCAATCAGTTTTATGGGTTAAATTTCTTGTGAAAAAGTACTGGTCTTTGATGCAGCTTATTGATGCTATTGTATAGTTTGAGAATAAACTGAATACTGTGTATATACTGAATTAGCTGTATGTATATATATATATATATCTTTATCATATGATTTAGTTGATGATTGTTCTTTATAACTAAGTATTAACATTCAATAATTTTGATTACATGCAGTAATTGCACATTTTCTGGCTTTAAGTAAAAAATTCATTACAAAAAAGGTGTTTCATAAAATATTAACACTATTGATAATTATCATGAATGCACTGAAAATATTCATTGAATCTGTTTCAATCAAGTTTTGAACTGAAATTTTTTGTTAGATTTTCACCAGTGGCGTCACAAGGGTTGGTGTCACCCGGTGCGGCGCCACGCATTTTTTTTCTGCTAGGCTAAAATTTTCTGGAGCGAAAAAAAATAATAGTAACAAAAATATCTTGGACCGAAAATTTTTCTCCGGAAACAAAGTGATGACCTTTTTTTTTGCTTGTTCCTTTTTTACCATGTTTTGAAGGAAGTATCAATTCATTACGACCGTTCGCATTCATTGACAGTTCAAGCATAAATGAATGATCCCATTGTTATTCATTGAGTAATTGTTATTTATTTCTTTTCAAGGAAAATTTCCGTCCAAAATTTTTGGTGTCACCCCCCTACGATGGTGTCACCCGGGGGGGCCCGCACCCCCCTAGTGACGCCCCTGATTTTCACAGTATTTACAATTGATATCGTTTAAAATTTGAACAGAATTTGCTGAATTGTTAAATTTCTGAAAAGTTGATTTTATTTAGTTTTAGTAGACCTGGTGAGTAATCAGTAATTCTAGCATTGTATTTATAATTAATATCATAAAATCTCTTCTTTTTAGATTAACTTTTATATGATCGGTTGTGCAGTAGCTATTTCCTCTAAGTCAAGTTTTGTGTTTGTTTTCTGTCATCTTGTTTATCTTTGAGATGCATATTAAGCATTTAGATAATTATACTATTGACTTAGTGATTAACATTAAGTGATAATTAATATTTGGAGATAATAAGTTTGTATAGATATTTAAAAAGAAGAAAAATATTTTGGTGATTTTGATCAGTTTTTGTATATTTGTTGCATTACATAACTTGATTTAGCACATTAAAATGTCATTGAATAATTTCCACGTTTCATATGTAAATGAATAAATGAACTGTTTATAATTATAGTTTTTATTGCATGCAGTTATGTAAAGAAGTTTTAATTTATACAGGAATATGCTCTGTGCATATAGTCTTGATTTATTTTGTATAAATTATAATTGAATTGCATCAATATCCCTGGGCTGTGTCAAATGTTGTCATTATTTTGAAAAGAAATAGTAATTTATGATATTATTAATAAATACTGGTGTAATTATTGGGAATAAAAATGTACAGTTATAGGAAATAAAATATAATAATACTCGTTCTATCGTAGTTTAATACCATGAAATTAAGAAATAAGTGATTTTATTGTTTAAATATAATCGATGAGCCTCTTAAGAGTGGTGTGCAAAAATGAATGAAAGTTACATTAGTTCAGTCGATTTTTAATTCTTTTCTTAATTAACTACAATTAGTTTAAATTAATTTATTTGATGTTTGAAATATATGATCTTAATCTTTAATAGTGTATAAACTAGATGTTAAAACAAAATTTCAATTTACATTATCACCCTGTTTCAACTTAATATCAATATGCTATCATATTGCAATCTTGATAACATTCACAGTAATTACACTCTTATAATAACAGCTACACTATGCTCTGTGAATGTTATGTTAAATATGCTCTTTAGTATGTCTGTTTGACCGTGTGAATGTCCGTGTGTGTCACTCTGAAATGCCTTCTTAATTGACCAATTATCAACGATCTAGGGTAATACTGTATTTTATCTAAAATACATTCTTTCAGCATCGTTGTAATATACTACTGGCTATAATATGGTATTCATTTTCATCGTTTGTAGTTTGTATTACTGACTGATAAGCGTTATTATAGGTCCGGTCGGTTATTATAGAACGGAAATGCTTAATTAAAAGGGTATGTACTTTTTTCATTTATTACTAAATTTACTGTTATGTTTGAGCTAATAAGTCAATGCAGGTTTGAGCTGTTTTTTATATCAATCTTATTTAGATTACAATGTAATCTTTTTATAAATCTTATTATATTTAATTTTATTCTATATCAAGTTATAAAATAGAATTAATATTTACTGAGCTTTGAGGTAGTTTTCTATTTATTCTTACATCCTAGAACCTAATGTTAGCTTCTGAATCTATTTCTTGATTCCATTTGCTGTTAGAATACTTTACACGGACTGTTTTTCAGATTTAAATTGAGATCTGGTAATTTGTAAATATGCATACCTTCTTAAAACGTTTAGCTTATCCTATTAGTACATTTGTTAGTTTTTTTATATAATTATATTGTTGTTTACTGTTTAATGTACAATATAGATCGCAATGTATTATTTCTTGATCAATCAGTCTATATACACATAATATATAGTTAGTATATGGGTGGTCAAAATGTAATTGAATCTTACACTCTTATCACATTAATTTAATAAAGATTGATTTTGCTCGATGGATACAGTATCCTATGACCTCTGCGCACTAGGGTTACTGTAATTCTGTGTAATCTGATAGATATTGCATTCCAGGATTATATATGTAAAAGTTTTTAATCTATACAAGATATTAAAGTAAAGCTTTAGAAGGCTGTTAGATGCTTCAATTTAAAGAAACGGTCAAGATATCTCATTTATTTAGCTAAACCTAGCCCTAGAACTGTTGAATTTAATCTGGGTGCTGAATCTTAATTGATAAAAGTTTTTGTTAGAAAAATTTCTTTATTTAACATATTAATTCATATAATACTGTAGCATTTTTTATGTATATCATATGACAATACGCTTGATTGTTTATGGTGATACATACATACTGACTTAATCTACTCCTTAATAAGTCCTTATGACTGCATTTCGTTTGTTACTGCATAATAAATTGTAATGGATATTTCTATATAAAAATGTACTCATTTTATATTTAATATTAATATGACACCGACTGAACTGCATTTGTAATTGTATCTCTGTAGACGCGTTTTTGATTTGTTATGTTTTCTAAAATACCGCTGTTTGATGATAATATAAAGGTGTCTCATGATTTCATTGAGAAATAGTGAATAGGCGATTTGTATTAAGATTTCAGAATTTAACTTGAAATAAGCTATTGAACAGCGTATCGTGTTTATAGCTATACTGTGTTTCCATATACCAAGTAAGTTGTTGTAATAAAATAGTCTTGGTACATTAAACCCCCACCATCCCTGTTAACTTCTTATATCATTGGATTTTATTTATTCTTAGCAAATATTACAGTGCCAAGTAAAAGTATTGTTATTCAGGACCGGGTAAAGCATTGTTAGCCAAGTAGTTTTATGATTCGGAGAGAAACACGAGCTATTAGCATTGTATGAGATATTTTAAGCCTGTAGGCTTTAATAGTAATAATACTGTTATACTTGGAAGCGATCTGATTGTAGTTTTGTGTTTTGTGACAATTACTGTGAGAACTCAATTGATGGCAGACTTATTTATTTAGTTTAGTTTACTGAATTTATGTAGAAAAAGATTTAGAAAAAGGTGTCGTTAATATTGAAATATTAAAGCTTTTAAATTTTAAGTTATTATGGAGGTTTAGTATACTTTATAGGGTTAGTGTTTATCGTTATGGCTAGGGTTAGATTTAGGGTTAGATATTACAGTGTTGATATTTATGTTATAATGATATACTTTCTGTTATTAATTGTTAATAGTCAGTGTTCATTAACCTATGTTGTAAGTTAATACATTAAATTCATCAATATTTACATAAGTTATAATATAGTTTTTCAACTTAATAAAATTGAGTCGATTTGTATATTTACAATTATACCTTTAAGTTGAAATTTAATATAACATAAACTATATACATTATGAATGGTTAATAGTAATGTATCGTTGTAGTTCTGAATACTTTTAATTCTGTCTCAAAACATTTGAGTTAAATGTATTTTTTTTCTTTTTAGGACACCACAATTTAGGAATAAACATTTCATATATTTATAACAGAGTCTGTATTGGATTTTCGTTTTGGTGTAATATTCACTATGTAAAATATATAACCTCTGAACTCGGTCTTCCTTTCAACTGACTGACTTAACCCTACCTTCTGGCGTTAACATATGATCTAGGTGATCAGGCGCATTAATCATTATGTCTATTTCCGCTGCTTCAAGGTATTTCAGTTGTTTCATTTATTCTCTATACATCGTGAAATTGTCATAAAATCTTTTAATAGCTGAATAATTTATATTAGTGTAGATATTTTAAGTGCATTCTGAATGGTACTAAATTTGGAATAATATTTGAAGGTATAAATGTAGTAATTTAATAGCTTTTTTGAATTGTTTGCTGTCAAACTTGTGGCGTTTAAGTTCATTTGACTCCTTACTTAATCGCAGACCTTTTTATCTAGGCAAACTCTACAATAAAGTTTTTATTTTTGATGAATTTATTTTGCTGCCGGTTTTACAATTGTTGACAAAGACTTGATAGTAAATAAATATTGTCTCAAGTCTAATTTGTTTGCTTTGTGATTCATTTTCTTGTGGTGGGATATGCTAAAAGGAAGCGTTTAAGCGTTTGCCTGTACACACAGATGTCGTGTTGCTAATTAATTTAGAAAAAAACATTATATTGTAATTATTGTCGTGCTCTAAAGGGTGTATAAAACTAAATTGTTATCAAAAAAATAGAGAGTGAGAGAGAGAGAGAGAGAGAGAGAGAGAGAGAGAATACTGAATATTGTGTTCATTGTTTGATTATGTATTTATAGGCCTTATATCAAGACTAAATGCTACTTATAAACTATAGGCTATTTTTGCTCTCTGTTATAAACGACTTGACCTGGTTAATAAGGCCACTAGATAATGGTGGTCTACTTAAATATCTTTTATTATATCTTATTTAGTAAATGTATCTTCTTAAATAGAATATATGAAATCATTATTCAACAATATTCTGTTGTTTCTAAACGAACAATTTGTATACACGTGTAAAACTTTACATTCTAAGCTTTTTAGATTGAGGATTATATTTGAGTTTTTTCGCTACCTTTTTTTTGAGTCTTATAAATGTATAAATTAGAGATTCTATCATTTTAAATAATTTTTTTTTTTCAAGTTTGCTGGTGGTTATCTAATATTTTATAAGCATTTCTAGATAATAAATTATATAAATTATATTAATTATGAAGGTAATAATAATATAAAAAGATGTAGTTAAAAAATGTTTAATGATTTATGTTTGCACAGCAGTAGATCAGTATCAGGACCAATGTCTGGTTCAGTGGCTTTACATACGAGACGTTTAACTACCGGTACCATGAAAACTGAAGCAGGATTCAGTCATTTTTACTCTAAAGTTAGTTACTTGTAGCCATTTTTAGAGAATAATATTTAAATATTATTATTTAAATATTATTTAAATAATAATATTTAAATATAATGTTTTTAGTCATTTTCTACTCAAAATTTACTTACTTTTAGTAATTTTTATGCAAAAAGAGTAAAATATTACTATTTTTGGTTATTATTACTTAAAAATTAGTTTTGTTTGGTAGTCATTATATACAAAATGTTTGTTTTAGTGAAATAACCAGCTTAGTTTAGTCATGTTTAGTTAGTACTAATTTAATCATAATATGCTAATGACTAATTCTAATCATTTCTAATCAAGACCAGTTTAGTTATAGATAGATAATCATTTGATATATTTGACTTTAATCTGCTTATGGCTTTATTTAGGTTTCAAATCCTGTAATTAAGCATTTCTATAATTTTTAAATGAAGTCTCTGTTAGTTGGTTTCAATTTCAGTTTGTGATAATTACTGGACAATTGACAGTGTTATGGCTGAAATCATAAATATTTGTTATATTTATGATTGTTAGTAATATTTAGTGAATATAACTTGAGGCATATTAATTATTTAATATACGTAATTGATTGTAATTTTCATATTGGTCATTCGTATTTACGTATTTACGTAGCTATCGTCATAGTCAGTTTACTCTAAAACTGACTATGACTCTAAAACATAGTGGACTCTAAATTTATTAAAAGCTTCCTTTTTATAATGAACTTAATTCAGATTTTTTGATAAAAATTGAGAGAAGGGTGGGGGGAGGGAGGGGTTATTGATTTTTAAAAATTTCAATATTGGAGATATTATAAAAATCTCAGTTTTGTTAACATTTATTGACAAAATTACATGTGGCTATGTAGAATTTTTTTTTAAAGATAAACATGATTATAATGATAATTATGATGATGATAATTATGATGATAATGTCTAAATGATAACTAGAATGATGCTAAATTGCTGTTGTTGCAGTATAATCTGATGTCAGTCTCAGACAATAAGGAAACTACAGAGAATAATTCACAGCGTTCTTCAGTTACGGTTAAAAAGTTAACCCCACTGCAAGGAGATGGGTTAACTCGTTTTCCAAAGTTGGAAGATTGCGCTCATTTTCATTATGAATTTGTAGAACTCGGTAAAATAGAGGTGTGCGATTTTGCTGTTACGTTTTGTTTATTTGTTTCACATTTTAAATATACATTTTATAGATGTCAAGCTTTAAAGTCGAATTAATTTACTTTATTGTTTTGATTTATCCTTACAATTAAAATAATCAAATATATAAAACGTTTTGTTGGCTTTATAAAGGTGTCGCTTTTGGACGATAATTTGGAACTAGACGGTCAGTCAGAACAGTGGTTATATATCCGCGTTGTGTCTACAGACAGGCAGTGGACGATAAGACGTACATATGAAAGCATGCATGCCATGGACTCACAGCTTCATCGCTGTATATATGACAGGAGATACAGTCTACTGCCTGAATTGACTAAATATCTAGTAGAAGAAGAAGGGTCTACTGTTAGTATTATACTTATTTACTTCTTGGTTTATTTTTAGATAAATGCCAAAACATTAAGTTTTATTTATGTTCTTGTATTTTAATTCAATTAAAACCATTTGATCCCGGTGTGGTAAGTTGTAGAAAGCTTACAGCAATTTTTTTTAGAAAATCTTAGTGTTATAAAATGGTGTCCGGTTGATGTGTTTTTAATAATTGACTTGTAGTTAAAAAAGGGTGTTGCTTTATGTTATAGCGAGCCTTGGGTAAGCTATCAGCCTATCTGTCTAGATTCTCTATACTGGCGGGCAATGCTATCAACTGTGGGCCTATACTTAGCTGGATTGAGGTTTATTTATAATTATATTTGTTATTAGAATTCAATTAAATTGTTTTAATAGTCAGTGCTTATTTAAAACATCGATTAAAAGTTGCTACTTGTAAAATGAATGGAATAGAATTTTTTTCGTGCTTATGAACACCTTTTTATTTGTCATAGAATATGGTATATTAAAAAATTCATGTATTAAATGATTGATTGACTGATCTATTGTTGAAATGTGTGTTTGATTTATTAAATGATTGATTGATTAAACGATTGATTGAATGATTGATTAAATGATTGAATGATTGATTGATTATAGATGGATAACAGAGGTAATCGTCTGCTGGTATCAGACAATGACGCTGCTATCAACACTCCCGCTATCGGTGCTGCGCACGCTGTTAAAAGATATGTCGCGCAAACTCAGGATGAACTGTCTTTTGAGGTAGCGATTATTATGTTTTACTTAATTCTAGATAAATAATATTATCTTTTAGTAAATTCTAGATAGATAAAAAATCTCTTACTTAATTTTAAATAGATATTAAAACAGCTTATTTATTGCTAATATTTTCTCA
>JAQIXG010005860.1:0-10967 GCA_034700105.1 Oconnorella tubifera
AACGCAACACATTCCCGCAACACAATCCCGCTTTTCACCACATTCATTCCCGCAGTCCCGCGTTTCACCCGTACCCTGAAAATTAATATTTAATTTCTGAAGTTTATTAAAGTGTTGAAATAACCGTTATATAGCTTTGGTAAGAAGAAGTTTTTTACTTTCCGGTCGTTTCTTTGTGGACTTTTTGTATATACTGAAATCGACAGAATTTCTTTCTCCGTCTCTCTTTCTGTCTCTGTCATTGTCTCTCTGTCTCTGTCTATGTATATGTTTGTCTATGTCACTCTGTCGCTGTCTGTCTGCTTCTCTGTCTGGCTGTCTGTTTCTCTGTCTGTCTGTTTCTCTGTCTGTCTGTCTCTGTCTCTGTCTCTCTCTCTCTCTCTCTCTCTCTCTCTCTCTCTCTCTCTCTCTCTCTCTCCCACACTCTATCGATTCTGTCACAGTCACCTGCGCGCGCCATAATTAATAACTTTTCTTTGCTGTTGTTTGTGGTGTGACGCTGTAGCGCCTTATGGCTGATTTTTTTCTATTGGCGCAAAACGCTAATTTAATAGGTCACAATCTTCACTGTGTGAATGCGCCAAACTGAATATAACGATTTTCTTCGTTAATGATGACGCCTTTTTATTGATGGTTTCTTATATGGGCGGGAATGTTAAAATCATTACACATTACACTAGCATAGGCTTTAATTCACAATATCTGTAAATACATTTTTATTAAAATTGTGATATATTCAATGGCTTGTTTTGAATTGTATTGTTAAAGACTTTTAAAAATTCGTTTTCGATAATATAATATCAGATTGGTTAAAGTAACACTAAACCAGACGCTTTGAAAAAAAGAAAAACTTGGGAACCTATTTGAAAACTATTTTCAAGTGTTACTGATGAAATGTACTGTATAATATACATTTTAAATTTCTATGCACATAAAAATGTAATAAACAAGAAAAGCAATAAACTAATTTTAAATTGAGTAACTACAAAACCCAACAATAAACTGTGGATGGAGCTCGTTTCATAACACCTATACGGTGTTGATATTTCACAGCGTAATCGCGTAAATTTAATTTTAACGGTTGGTTGATCGTTAGTTATTTTATTTGAGAATTATAATACACCTGTTGCGATGCAGTTAGATAAGAACTATTTCGATCTTGATCAGTAAGCGTGAAATGAACATTCTTATACTGTAAACGGGCCACCTTAGCATCTGTTGAATACTCTTCATTTATTACTAGTCATTTCTTTAATTTAGAAAACGAATCTCCACAGTGGTTTTCAGCCATTTTATTTAGTCAATGATATTGCGGCTTAATTTGTTGATTATATAATTTCTGCGCAATATGTCAGCGATTACACATTTTATTTTTATTTTATATTGAGATACAATTATAAAATAAAAAGCCTAAGCTATATAGAATTATGCTCTTTGTTTTATAATTTTTCGTTTAATATTTGGTTCTGTAACAGCTGTCGATATATGTTTACACGTATTATATTTCTCTCCATTCCTCGTTGTTTGGCCGTTGAATTAGGGCTTGCCTGAAAGGCGGCGCACTCTGGGGATTTCATTGCATACAACTGCAGCATCATTTCGCATCTCATCCATTAATAGTCATGTAGAGGCTACATCTGAAGACATTGCCTTTATTCTCGTAACATAATCTGGTTATCAGGCAGTCAAGTTTGAGTTTATAAAACTACCTACTCCATTCAACAATCGGGTAAAATTATCAATAAGAACGAACCCCTCTCAGTCAGCACGAAACAGTATTGTATTACCAAACCTGACTTGCCTTTCCTTTTAAATAATGAGACCTTCTGTTGGGGTTACTTAGGGTTAGCCAGGGAAATAAGTAATTATCATTCAGAGCCAAGTCTCTCTGTGCAAAGCGGTGTTTATTATAGTCAGTAATTACATGCTGCATACTTTGTCCTTTTGAAGGTGTAACAGCAAACGGGTAGTTTTTCACGACAGTTCGATACTACTTAACTCATTTTGCAGATTGCTACCTTGTAGTAATAATTACTGTATCTGGTTACCTGTATTTAAAGTTTTTCAAAGTTGTATAATTTGAAATAAAGTAAACGATAATTATGTATGTTCCATTGTATACTGTATAGTCCAAATGAAGGGTTAGAGCGAGAATATAAAGTTTATAATCGGGACTAAAATTCAGAGCTATGAGTAAATATTCATTGAATACATAGACTACAAGACTTAGTAGTCTATATAAGTAAATTGGTCTTTTTAAAATCTTTACCTACAAAATATATTTATTAGCCTTTTATTAATCGTTCATCTATAAAGTAATCCAAACTTGATCTATACTTGATCTGCTACTTATTAGGACCTTGTTATTCTTTCAGTTAAAAATACGTTTATCCGATATAAATAAAGTGTCCTGTCGGTTTCTATTATCAATTTCTTCTTAAAAACGCAAAAAAGAAGTAAAAATACTAGAGGGAAGAGTGAGTAATTGAGATATAAAGAGATCTACAGTATAGAAAGAACGCATTTCTAGGTTCATCTCAACGCTGTTTTAGTAATTATGAATGCATAAACCGTACAGCAGTTTGCACTGGTCATGATAAAGGACATGCATGGCTTAGTCCATCACTCAGCTGACATAAATATGCAAATATTTCAAACAAAAATCAGTGTCACGGAGTGCATTTTGTGTTTTGGCATGCAAGCTTTGCATCTCTTGATCAGTGGCTTTAATTAGAAAAAAGTATTGATCGGAAACAACATCTAAAAGAATCGATATTTTCAATTTTTGTAATTAAAGACAATCGCTGTAGTGTCTCGATTGGAAAGAGATATTTGGAGAAAGATCTTGTATTAGAAATTAGGCTTCTGGTAGTTTGTTTTTGTTGAAGAGCGATTAAATAATAGAATTAGCTTTAATAAATATTTTTCTTTTTATGAATTTAATAACAAATTAGAAGCCCGAAATGGGCGAAATTGTTTAAAATAAAACTGCATTTATATCACTAAATATACTTGTTTTACAGCAAAACAAATATATATTTGTTTATGCACAATTAATTATACTTATGTGTTTATAATAAATATAGATTACTTATAAGACATTTTTAAAACATGTTCATTTCATTATTGTAGCTCTCTTTGGTTTGACAATATTTGCTGTTATTGATGTAATAAATTGAAATTTATATACAGTATGGTAATTTCTGATTTGTATTAGAGTTTTTTTAAAAATTGTACAACATTTCATGAAGGTAAGTTTTTATGAGATTTTCCAGTGACATGCTTTTATCCATTTATGTTTTGTTTATTGTAGGTTTATAAACGCCAGGCGTCGAATTGTGCAGCCAATGATTGACCAATCAAATCGCGCCGGTAAGAATTAGATAAATATTCTTATAACATTCATAAACATAAACGCGTGTGATGCTACATTGGCCTGATGTTAGTATTATCTCTCATCATATTACTCATGTTTTTGAAAGTTATTCAATTTCGTGACTGAATTGCTAAAGATTAAAAATACTCCCCCTTTCAGCGATGATTTGTTCATTTAAGCAGTATATTTTGTTTCATGAAAGTTAGGATAAAAGAATGCACTAATGATTAAATAATGATTAAATTAATTCAAATTATCACGATGAATTAAATGCAATGAATAGTTCAATCAGAGAGTTCTATTATTATATCTTGTTACGCGCTATAATATGTAGTGCCATCTACTGAATGCTCTATAAACTATATATACTGTATAATATATTGTATCTTACTCCATAGACATATTTTTAATATAAACGTATTTTCTGTACATGCCTACTAATTAACTCTCATTATAAAATACATAAATGTCTTTTATACTCAAAAATATGTATATTATAAATAATTTTTAAATGCATTGTATGTTGGATTTTTAATAAAATTTGACTTTTATATATACAATATTCACTGTTATTACTATTTGTTTTAACACATTAACATTTTGTTATGTACAATATTGTTCAGGTCCAGGCAGTACATACAGTCCTGATGGAGCTAGCATGTATATGGATACACAGCAAATGATGCGAGCTCCCGGTGAGCAAAATAAAATATGATTTTATATATTCTCTAAAAATCAGGATTTGTTCAAATATGTTACTTTTATAGTGTGTTAAAACGTGATATACCAAAATCTCAACAGCTGTAATTGAATTTAATGTAATTTAAGTTTAACTTCTAGATTAACTGTATATGCACAATATAACAATTTAAGCATCTTCCTAATGAGTGTATCAATGCATCTTTTTATGCATATGGTTTGTGTCTTAAATGTAATTAATATATGTGATTTTCATTGACTATAATTTATACATTACTTTAGAAACTTAAAATTAATTGTTAAGGAGTTTAAATAATAAACATAAAAGATCCCATGCAATATACAAGTTATATTAATATTAAAGGACAATATGAAAATAGGCTACACTTGAATACATTCGTCAATCTTGAAGCTCTTTAGTGTAAAACTGCTATTAGCTCTAATGAAGCAATTATTCAATATGATATACTGTAAATTCTATTTTGTCACTTCTAAAATCAACTTATAATTAGACATTACTTTTAAAATTTTCCAAATACAATTTAACGCAAGCACCCATCCTTTCGTTCGCTGCTCTTTTCTCTGATTTGATTTCACGATCAATCCATCGAACCCACTTCTCTTGTTATTTCTCCGGTCTTTGGTCTTTACTTTCAATTCGAGCAATGTGCCAAGAGCAAAGCTGTGTTTGCAAATGCAGAATCGATACAAATTGTATCCGATTTCAATCGGCAAATGTACTACAACTGGATTTGCGCCGTGAAACCGAGAGCTACGGGCGAATAGTAACGATTCAGCTGCAGCGTGCGATCAGTCTATCGCGTGAACGACGACCGACTCGCGGCACGTAATGGCCCGGCTTAAACCGCCTTCTCCTTCTCTCAAATGATTACAATTTACTATTTCTTGTTCTCTTTGTAATTTATATATTATTCTAAAATAATCCAGTAAATATATTACGTGTGTTAAATTTTTTTGATTTGCACAGTTAAAACATAAAAGGTTACATTTACTGTATCAGATGAAAGAAAATAAATCTACTGATTTGTACAAGATACACATATTTCTAAAGAATGAAGTAGAAATTTAAATATATAGGAGATTGCTTTTATTTTCAAATCAAGTTTGGATAACAACTGATCATAAAATAGATTTTTGAGTGATTCAGTATATTCTTAATAAACTACAATTTGAAAGTTCTAATAAAAAGTAATAAAGAAAATAAATTAAAGTCTTATCTATATCCCTTAATTTGTAACTGATTTTTTATACTTTAAAACATTAAAAGTACAATACACAGATATTCAACATTGTCTCTTTAAGATCACGGACAAATTTATTATAATAAAGTTTGAATTCATTATTTTTACACTCTTTTCAAGTAGCCTAATAGACATCTCTACCCCATTTGACTTCTTATTATCCACTGAAAGATCGAGCTGCCAAACATCAATCAAAAGTGAAACATAACTCTTTGAACCTCTACTGGCTTTAATGACTTCTTTGTCCAAACTGAGATATTTTCATTAGGGTCACCGTTTAAGGTCAAAGGGCACGACCTAGTAATCGATTGACAAACAATGGAATAGTTGGAATCGAAATAGGTTGTCTGGCTGAACCAGCAGATGCTCTTTTGCCAACAGTTCTATCCGCTTGCAACGGGTATGACCTTTGACCTCTGGCAGATGAGACTGAATCCTAGTTGGTCCCTTGGTGACGTTTGTCTACCGCGAGAGATCTATTGTGTCGATGATTTGATTGTCAAATAAGGACCAATCAAAAACTGTATAAGTGTGACAGAATATATATTTTAAAACTTAGGTTTAGATTTTCATTAAAGAATATAATATCATTCTGAGTTTTTTAGATTTTATTTTGAATAGAAAAAAATTACTACTGCATAAGACTGATGCTTTGAAAAAAATTCAATTTGGTAATGGATTGATCGATCTATCGATCGCTTAAACTGTTCTTTTCTGAATGAATTGAAACCAAATTTAAACTGTATTCTTAAATTATGAATTACAGCAAGAATCAAACCGTTTTGAAGTAAGGAGACATTTCGTTAATTTTATTGATTTCTTAAACGATTTATGCAGTAATTAAGATAGTTATGGATTGTAAATGTTGTGCAATTTACAACGGTATATTTTTATTAATTGATTTTCATCTTGTACACATACTGCAGTAGATTAATGTATAATTTAAAAAATTGTAAATAGCCTACAATAATTATAAAATCATAACTGCATCTAGGAAGTATTCATATAATTTTAAATAACCGGGCCTTGTATTACAATTATACTCCAGCATTCTTGAGCTAATTATATCGAAGTTGCAAAGTGCAAAATTACAATTTTATATTGAAATTTTGAAACCCCTTAGTTAAGAGCTATTTTCGCTCAGAATTTCACAAAATTATCAATTTATATAATGATTATATAATGATGTCTTATTTCTGATTACAGGCATGCCAGGTATGGTTGGACCTGACATGTACGGAATGTCTCCGTCCTCTTACGCCCAGATGGGTGCTCTTCGGTCGTCCGGTCACTCCCAGGCCATGCTCATCCCAGGCCATCCACACTACGGCATGATGATGGGCGCCCACATGGGCCACCCTGGCATGTACGGGCTCCCCACCGCCCAGAGCCCTCCGCTGCATCCAGGAATGGATGGAGGCGGCATGGCTCATATACAGGACATTCACGCGGGGTAATGGACTAATGCGGCGGACCGTATTTTTAATCAAATCTTGCTTAGCACGACAATCGTTATAATGTCTAACGTACTGTACTGTTCTGTGAAATGTGGAAGGGATCATTTAAATACGGGGGTTATAATTCATTAGGAAGTTTGAAGAAGAATTTGTACAGATATCTTAATTAACCGTCCTGGGTGCGTGATTTCAAGTAAATCAGTAAAATGTAAACACTTGTAACGCGTGATATCAAGGTATCTTTCAATGTGTGTAATACAAAAGATACTGCTGAAAATGAACTGTAAAATAACGAACTTTGTTATGTAAGAATCAATGATGTATGTAGGTGGTTATTAATCCCCGATAAGGGATAGTATGATGTAATAATATATATAGATAAGTCATAGGAATGGTTAGGTATGAATTCTTGCCAGTAACATTTTTTTTGTTTTATTTTAGTGATGATGCATTATAAATACAGTTCTTGTTAGAAGTCCAATGATTGTCTGTAAAATATTTTTATTGGACAATATACGTGAAACGTGATTGTATAAAAATTCATTTAGAAATTAGGATGAAGTTTAGGAAAGTAAACTTCTGACATGATGCAATGTTTTTAGAGGTTAACAGATTATAAGGGTTGCAGAAGAGTTAACTTTGTAAATAAATCAAAATTTATATCAAACAAGCTTCATTGTGAATAATTAAGCTGATGTTATTAATGGATCGGTTTTAGGTACACAATCCAAATTTTACTTAAAAATGTATAATAGTGTCATTATTAATGTTTAATATAATTTATGGATAAATGATGAATTATACTGAAAAAACATCAAATTTGAAAAAGTTCTATATATCACGAATAGAAAAAAGAAATTAGAAGGACAGATATTAGAAGATTGCAAGATCCTCAGTTGGAAGATAAACAGCTCACTTTTATTAAACTTCATGAGTCGTAGTATCAAACTGTAGATGTCATTGAACAGGCAGCATGTTTACAAAATACAAGATATGGAAGATAAAAACTTCACTACATCGCTACCATTTATAACCGAGCTCAACAGAATACTAATAGGAAGATGAGAACGAGATTTGTAATAGGAATTTGTTAAACACAAGTGATGCATTAATATCTCATTGCATCCGATTAATAAGTTTATATCGAATTATATATTTTTAAAAGTTCAGTCTATGCCAGTTTATTGTTTAATTAGGGTTATGCTCTCAAATTTTCTAATTATAATATTAATGAACAAGCACATTCTGCAAATATTGATTTTATATCTGCGAATGATGACAAAGCTTCTTTTATTGTTATGCCTTATTCGTTAATTAGCAAGCTAGTTATTACTGTCTACTTACTTTAAACCCAAAAGTTAACAGCAGGCAGTAAGTAGCATCTGGGTTAGAGCAACAGAGGTGCAACTTTTGGTAGAACTGGTATCAGAGGATTTAGTTTATATAGCTTAAACTTTAAAGTTAAGATTTTCAACTGATGTCATTAATATAGCGTGAAATAAGATCTATATTATTATGATCTGCAGCACTGTAGCTTCCTGGACTAGTTATGTTGTAACATGAATTGGCACCAGATACTTGTTATTTTATAGTGTTTTTTGTGTAACAAACTATCAGCATAATATAGTATTGACATGCTTTAACTAATATTAACTTTTAAGTAAGTTTATTGCAACCTAATATTGGTGTATATAGAAATTTGGGTAAATATTGTGTAATATATTCATATTTGATCTGTATTTGTGTGCTATGATAATGTTGCTGTCTCATATATATGTACAGTTGGCTTTTTAAATCGTCTAATAACTTCTGTGACAGTATGCGTTTAATTCAACTAAATATTACTTCAGGTTGCTATGTTTTTTCGTATTATCTCTCTTACTACTTGCCATGTCACGAAATGCACCTTTGGTATACATATAATCACCTTTGAATGACATTTATGTCAATGTTAATATTGACTTAAATGTTAAAATACGAAAATACAGTTTAAAAAAGGTGATAAAATGACAGTGCTATGTTACTAGAATAAATTGGCATTTTTTGGTTATTAATAAGGTATACAAAAAACCTTTGCGCTGATGTTATATTATTGGATTTCAATACCTTATTACAGTTTCGTGTTTAAATATGTCTTATATTAAATTTTATTAAAGATATGAATAAATTTTAATCCAATAGCATGTGAACAAAAATAAAAGTTACTCGAGTTACTGATCATATTTCATAAAAAGTGTTTTGTCTGATTTACTACTTTTTTGTGATATCAAGGCGTCATTCAAATGTAGAGCAAAAAATTGAATTCAGAATAATTAGTTTAGTTTCGAAAGTAAATTGGTCTATAATTATTTTCAATGAACAATTAGAAGCCAATCAAAGAATCAATTATAAAAAGGAACTATGAATAGATGATGCAGCAAGTAAGTTACGGTATTATAAACATTGCCAAATACTGTAATACGATGATTAAAATCCTTAAATAAACATTAAAATTAAATAATAAATTTTAAACATTTTTAACGTTTAGACCGATATATTACATGAAGTCATATTAATATATTAATAAATACTACATTAGTCATATGAAGATATATTACATCAAGTCATATAACATGAATATGACTTGATATTACAGATTCGCATTATATATTATTTAAGCAACAAACTGCAGACTCTAAATTACATAAATTCAGTTTTAAATGCAAGATCAGCGACTGAAAATAAAACAGAAAATAAAATAGAGCAAGCGCACTCTTGCTTATAATATAAGCAAGAGTGCTTATAGCTATTATGCTTAACGTTGTAATAACGATAAATAGATGATATAACTAATAAATTAAAATAATTAATGCTTTTATAAACCACGTTCAGATACTGTTTATTGTCTACAATAATAGCTTAACTGCATAATCAAACAATGTAAAACAGTCAACAAACAAAACAAAAATCACTGATATTATAAGCAAAGTATAATATGTAAAAAAACATAAAGAATGGGTTTTATCGTATCAGTTTATTGAATAAACAACGGATCAATTTAATAAACAAGTACTTTTCTTTATCATCTAATATCCATAAGCCCTACTAACTAGCAACACGGTGTACTTCAATCGTGAATTATTGCAGATCAAGCAGCAAAATAGTGGAGTAGAATAATTAAAAAGTACCGGTAATCCCAATCTGCACGCTCACAAATCAAGATATTCAAATAAATTTCTCAAGTTACGATCTTCATTTAAGAATCTTTTTAGTTGCAACTCAGAGACTGCATTACACTGTATACTCTAATTGGCCCTGTATTGAAGTCAATTTCGCAACGCGAAAGCCGCAATAACGCAAGTCGTTACAGGAATCAAAATTTAATAATTTGAGTATTTAGGTCTACAAATTTATTTATCAGTTATTTACGTACTACAAAGGCTTGATAACAAAGTGGTCAGAGGATTAGAACGCCGGATTCAAACAGAACAAGTCCAGATTCGTTTCACTTTGGACGTTTTTGGTATTTTCATCGCTTGGTGCACCCTTTAGTAACATTAACTGTTAAATTATTCTAATTTCGGACATCGTTTATATAACACCGTAATCTATGGCCTTAACTTAACTTAAATTATTAAATTACTAACTAGCCGAATACTAACATACTCGCAAATTATGATTTGTTTTTTTTACAATTACAGTACTTTTGTTATCAGAACTGATATTTTTGTTATGCTGACGATATATTAACCTTAAAGAATATTAGATTCACGGTGTAGCTTGTAAATAAAGCAAAGAATAATTATTCGGTTAAATTCAACGAATATTTTTCCTTTTAAATTATAAAAAAATCCGGCGACGAGGGAACCCCGCGATGAGCATGTTAAACCAGGTGGCGATGGAGGCCCTGTGCTCGGCCAACTACCTCGAGAATTACCTGCAGTGCGTCGACAAGCTGCCGGACGATATTCAACGTATTGTTACACAGCTGCGTGAACTCGATCTACAGACTAATGGTGAGATTGTAATACCGGAAGTAGTATTTATATTAGCCAGGGGAACTTTTCTGTAGATTTTGAACGGTTAGCTGTTTTACAGCATATGATTGCGTATTAATACGATCGAATAAAAGTGTTAATACGATTGAATAAGATTTAGGAAGAGGGACGTTGAAATCGGGGGGGGGGGGGGGGG
>JAQIXG010005861.1:0-10966 GCA_034700105.1 Oconnorella tubifera
TTCAATTGTAAAAAATAATAATTTATAAGAAATATATATAAACATTTTTATATTTCTTAGGCAGTAGGGGGGCCCATTTCTTAAAATCTTGCAGGGGGGCCCACAATTTGAAGTTACGCCACTGTGTACACAAAATTTGACTTATACTTATAATTAAACTGAAAAACGCAACAATTTAAAATACACAAAATACATATAAATCCACTGTAGTTTTAAATTTCAATAAACTTAAACTTAAAAATTAAAATTCATCCCAACAAGGATCTTTATTAAAAACGATCAGTTTTCCACCTCTCCCCCCCGACCTCCCCCCCCTCCCCCTCCATCCCTCCTTAAAAACATATGCCATTGTTCAATTCTTTACAATTTAAGTCTTTGCAGAAAATATTGTAACATTACAAGAATGCTATTGGTGGGACATTGCTGTCTTTACCGTCCGATATCGTTTCAACGTGTTGTGGATGCTGGCCCAGATAGCCATAGCTATGACAATGTAAAACATATTATAACTTATTATATAGTTATATAATAATTTTATTAATTATAAGTTATATTACGTAATATGTTTATTTAAATCAATAATAAGCTTATACACTTATTACAGTTATTAGTGAAAATTTAAAAAAAAACATTAATAATAATAAATATTAATGATTTATATGATTTGAGTCAGTTAAAAACTGGTTAGAAGTATAATAATAATTATAACTGTTATTTATTAAGAAAAAGAGATAAACAACCAACGGACTCGGACGCGGATGATCCAGGTTCGATTCCTGCTAATGCTTAATATATCGCTAACTTGCTGCAACCTTTAGTAAGACGCTTAAATTGACAGCTATAGATCTGAGACGCAGTTGATATTATAATACTATCTTATATTATACGGCAGAATATATGAATTTAAACTTAACTTGCTGCACTCTTTGGTATGACGATTAAATGAAAAGCCGCATATTAAAGATCGTTAGTATAATACTGTCATACTGTCAGACGTTAAACTTTAATTAAATTAATTATTTTAATAAATAAAATATTAAGAGTAAAGTATACCCTCTTCGCTGATGCAGTAAATATACGAGAGCCATTATTATCAACATCACTGCAACACCGTACAATACTGAAACAAGCAAATAAAGACTAAATCATTATTAAAAGATAAAATAAAGTTAAATCATTCACAAAAAACCCAACAAATAAATAATGGTATTTTTATAAAGACGATTTAATGAGAATTGTACTAGAAGGGAGGGGGGGGGGTAACTGGTTAAAAATAAAGTTCACTTTTGAGACAGTTTGCAAAAAAAGCTTTTTAATTTTAAATGTTTCGCTTTCTGTCAACTGAATTTTTATTTGCAACACTTTTTCAAACTATTAACTTTCTTTATTAATATAAACATTATATAACATTTGTTATAACATTTGTTATAACATTTGTTATAAAATATAACATTGTTACTAATAATGATTTATAAATTTTAATAAATTAAATATAAACTTCTTATAAATAAAAATTATATCTAACATATCAATGGGAAAATATGATCCCTTTGAAAATCGAGTCTTCCACTTTCAGATGACCTTGAAGGGTCCCCAAGGTCAGGGTCTTTGGCTTCCAGCGACGTATTGTAGATGGTCTTGACCTTGAGTTTATTTGTAGCGGGAATGACGTAACCGTCCTTGTCATAAGGCTTCATGGCTGAATGAATGAGTGAATGAATGAATGAATGAGTGAATGAATGATATTGAATTAATGCCGTCAATGAATGAAATTAATAAATTAATGAATGAATGAAGTGAACAAAAATGAATGAATGAAGTGAATGAAAAAGAATACATAAGTGAAGTGAATAAATGAACGAATGAATGAAAAGAATGAATAAAGTGATTAAATAAATGAATGAAAATGAATGACGTAAATGAATTAACACACAAACGATTTATTGAAAAAATCAAAATTTTTTACTTCATCGACATATTCTTAACTCAAATTTTTTTGGGGGTTATTTCCCCGCGGACCCCCCCCCTAATAATTCTAATAACGACTGACTTCTCTGACAGAGACAAGGCAGGGGAACCGAACAGTTCCTTAAAGTCCACTTTCCATTTTTTTCATTAAAAGCGACACACAGGGGGGCGACCCCCACTTGCTCCCCCTCGGTCCAATTTACACCCGAAGATAAATTTCTTTCCCGAAGAATAATTTCTGAGAAATAAATAAAAATCAAGCTGCGAAAAATAACAGTATGTAAATTTATATCTACAATATAAAGTAAGCGAATTTAGGGGGTATGGGTGATGGTGGTGGGGAGGGAGGGGTGTAACTTGAGGTAGAGGAAAAATGAGCCCCCCTCGAATAGTTAATAATTAAACGATTGTCTTTTAATAATATCTAAAAAATATTATTTTACCCCCCCCTAAAAAAAAAAATTAAAATTGAAAACAAATTTCAAGTAACCCCAAGAAATCGCGAAAATGCATAACATAGCTCTAATTCTAACCCTAATCTAAGCATATCACTAATTCTAACCATAATCAAAACCTAACCATAATTCTAACCCTAATCTAGAACCCTAACCCTAATTCACAGCGATTCAAAACACTCTATCTCAACTCTAAAAAAAACAAACACCACTTTATTAAATTTTCATCCAATATTTCCTACCCATCCCATTGGCTGATTTCCAGTACATCGTGACCCGTTTTAGACCAATCCAGTAGCTTTGATTTGAGTTTAGTTGTAATTCATTCGCTAGATGGCTGTTAGATCTCGCTAGATTCGCTATATCCATCTGGCGATTAAAACAAAACTTTCTCGCTTCAATCCAAGTCATTAAGTCCAGATGTGTTGAGTAGCATTTGTTATTATAAAGTCTTTCTCTTCCTTTACAAATATTACCTGAAAATAATCAAAATATAAAACCAGTGGCGTCATTTTTTTTTCGGGGGGGGGGGGTAGGGTTGATTTTCAAACAGTAGTTTTTGGGCATGTATTGGAATTAATTGAAAGCAAGTAAGCCCCTCGCCCCAAAAAAGAACAAGCAGTAAAAAAGATTAACTGTTGTTTTTTAAAAATGCCCCCCCCCTTGTAAAAACTAGAAATGATGTCACTGTAAGAATTTAATAAAATATTCACATATCTAAGAACATTTCATTGAGTATTTCAATATTCATTCATCACCTGCAAGACTTTCACAAATGACCCCCCCTTTAGTTGTAAAACTTCCCGCCAGTGTCACCACTCTTCTTTCGCTATCTAATCTGACGTACCCAAACGCGCCAGACATACCGGAAAGAGACACTTCCTCCCCGTCTGAATAACGTACCACAAAACACATCTAAACTTTATCCTTATTTTAAATTCTCCATATAACCGTTTTCAGTGATTAAATGCAGAAAATAAGATGTTTAAGTTATAATGAGAAATAATGAATGCTTAAAATTCAAGTAGAACAAAAGCAATATTTGATCATCCTATAATGATTATATACAAAAATAAATGTATAATAAGAAATAAATAATATGTTTAAAATACCATTGAGATAAAGAAATTATATAAACGCGATAAACAAACTGATTTTAGAAGTTCAAACGTTAAAAGCATAAACACGAAGTACATACAAATACATTTTAAGTTACATTTATATGTATTTATGTATCATACATTGTACAATGAATACATTTTATTTGTAACTACCTGCCAACTGTTCAACACTGGTCCACTGCCATATTCGTGAGGGGTGCACCTCTAGACCTGTCCAAACTTCCCCCCCAACTGTGCCCCCACTCCCAGCGATACTTGGGACGAGGAGCATCCCTGGGGGCGCCACCTGACGCGCTTGTCTCCTGCCGGTAAATGACCCTTGGTTCCTCGATCCCTGATGCCTCCCATGGTCGTTCTTGGTTTCTGGAGAGCCCTCAATGATGTCTTCGATCACACCACCAGGGTGGTTGCTACCAGGAAGATTTATTTGAAGGCCGAATCCTTGTGGACCATTGTTTGGTCGACCATCATGATTGCCAGATGCATGAGGTGGCCGACCATTATGATTGCCAGGTTCGTTATGTGGTCGACCATCATGGTTGCCATGATCATGAGGTGGTTGACCATCATGATTGCCAGACCCATGAGGTGGTCGACCATCGTGATTGCCAGGTTCATTGTGTGGCCGACCATCATGATTGCCAGGTCCGTCATGTGGCCTACCATCATGATTGCCAGACTTGATTCGATCTTGATTGCCAGTTATATCCACATTACTATCTAATTCTCTTCTCTCATTGTCTCCTCCATCCACTCCAACATTGGACACTTCATCCCTTATTGTGTTCAAGTCTTGTCTATCATGTGGATTACCAGACCTATTTACTGAAAAAAAAAAATCTTGACTATTTTCATGATTCCTTGCCGTGTCATTCAACTGAACATCCAAGGAGGGTTCGCCATCCTGTGCAAGTATCCCTTCTCCAGGTGGTCCAACAATTTCCCCTTGCAAGGGTGGTCCAACAATTTCCCCTTGGACGGGTGGTCCAACAATTACTCCTTGCCCAGATTCAACAGCTGCCTCTCGCCCAGGCACATCACTAAGAGTCACCCCGTCTCGTATCCTCCCCAACTCATACTCCCCTCTAACAACCTCTCCTTCAGTTACACCTCCTCCTTCAAGTCTGGACTGATTCCCTCGAGGAGCTTCAACCTCATTCAAACCATCTTGCACACTCCCTGAGCTCTCCAACTGGATCAAGGCTCCGATCAACCACTGATGAATCCCGGGGTCACTTACATCAACAAGGGCACCATTCTCAGAGCTGGCCACACTTTCACATGCTCTCTGGGCGTCTGGGATGGACAGGGGTTCTCCGAGACGTTCGTAGCAGAGTCCAAACTCACGAAGACATCCAACTGGATGGATTTCCAACTGTTCGATTCTGGGAATTCCCAAAGAGATGATAAGGAATGCAAGGATTTCAAGTTTGAGTTTGGTTAAAGTCATTTTAGAAAATTGTTTTAGTTATTGAATGCAGTTATAGAATGTTATATGTAATTTCGGAGTATAGGACTACTTTTCTTATAAGTTGTTTTGTGTAAAGTTCCTTTATACCTTTTATAATAATTAGATTGTGAATTGGAATATAAGAATTAGTAGATTTTAAATTATATTTTAAATCTAAGTTGACATTTTATCCTATAGATTATGGTTAGTACTATAAGTAATAATATAGTTAAATATTTTAAAAATATAACTAATTATACACTTTTAAATTGTCTCAGCAGTACAGAGGTTGATTTCAAATATTTTAGCCTTCAAAATCATGTGATGAAATTTCATTGAATTGTTTTGTTTGATTATTGTCAAAAATCGTAAAAATCATCACGCGTTCGAATATGAAATAGCAAAGTAGTATAGATCATAGAGCCCACGAGCCACGGAGCGTGGATTCGATACCAGGAAACCATCAGAATTATAACCCGAAAATACTAATTTGCTGCTAAATATTTAATTTAAAACAACTATTAGCAAAATCAATCGATTTTATTATAAATAGCCTCATTGAAATAAACGTCAAAATTACAGTACATGTAATTTATGATAATTATAGTAATTAATAGATAAATTTATGCATTTTAATTGCAATGTCTGATTTTATTGTCATTGATTGATATTGCTAAATTATATCATGCTAATATTATGTATATTATAATTTATTATATTTTTTGTTTCCCCCCCCCCTCAGCCAGCCAATATCAATTTTCTCTCCCATATTAAACCACATTTTAAACTATGATTGGCAATAATTTATCGAAAATTGATCAAACCACGTGATTACAAAATGGCCGGTCTAAGGCAAAGGCCTATTAAATTATTATTATTGTTTCATTATCTGAAACATTTTCGGTTTATATAAAATATTGAATACATATATTATAACATTTAAAATGATACTCTCATGTTATTATATTCAAGCGACATATTGATTTATTAAATTTATCATAACAATCACAATAAATTGACAAACGATGAAAATTTGCGATCGTAATTTTTGGGTACACCCTCCCTTACCCCCTCCCCCCTCCTTACCCCCTCCCCCCTCCCCCCTCCTTCTCTTTCAAACATAATAACATTAGGACCAATTTAACATTGCGTGGGTGATTTGAAGCAGCCCTAATCAATAGGCCTATTATTACATTCTATTATAATGATCAATCATTCTATAATTAATCTCTCTCAATTGCTAAACACATCATCGCGTAATAAATAAACCGGAAATGGATCTTTCCCCCGTCCCCTATTCATCATTGACCTGTAGTATTCATCGACATCCCTCTCGTTTCGAATCTCACTGTCTTTTTTATCTTTGTTATGTCTCTCATTTAAACGTTCGACATTGACCCGTGACCTGACCTAAATTGAAATAGAACAGAAGAGGTCATAGGTGACGACTGGTAGGCCACGCCTACTTTAATAAGCCTGTCTCAATCGCGAACGAATCATAAAATTATATATTATCATAATCACAAAATGATTTTAATATTTTCACTTTAAATTTACTAAACTGTTTCATAAGTAAAGAATCGCGCAAATTCGCAATATTTGAATTATTATTTGATATATTAAATCGGGGAATAAAAATTCAAAAAAATTTCTTATGCCCCCTCCCTCCACAAATTAATCGTCTAAAAACTGACACTACGTCTAGAGTAATATCATTTGAAAAAACAAAAATCGATCATCTAAATACTTTTAAAGCAAGGGGCAATAAATGTCAATCATCGGAAATATCAGAAATACACCTAAAAAACCTTAAAAATTATAAAATATTTCAAAGAGAGTGGGGTGGGGCGCGTGGGGGCGATACAAAATGAATGTTTATGTCAAAATGGTTATAATTATAGTTATACGGGTTCCATTGTAATGCGTTTGTTATTTAGACTCAAACTGCGGATCATAGAAATACATACATAAAAAACTCGCCTAGCCGCTAGGCCAGAGCGCAGTCAGGCGGGATGACGTAAGCGCCTACAGGCATAGCGGGCTGTAGCGGCCTGCAGCGGCCTGTAGTGGCGTGACGCATGCTTCATCCAGGGTCTTGGCCTAGGCACGTGTAGGGGGGGGAGTTAACTGGGGGAGGGGGGATGGAATGGAGGGGGAGAGGTTCATCTCGCTGTTACCACGCTAAACTCATTTAAAAATAATTGATACAATTGATTTGTGTTTATGATTTAATATTTGTAATGCGTGTCATTTTACATAGGTCTATTTTGCAAATATGATATATTTAGCTGTTACAACTGTTTTTATTATTCCTATTCTTATTTACAAATTATAATCCCTCTCCTAGAGGGGCTAATTATTTGTCCATGGGGGCCCAGTCTCCACGTTCTACCCTAATCCTAACCGTAGCATTCATAAATGTTTATTTAGTTGAATTAAAACATAAATACTACGCTATAAATTATTAACTTATACTATCCTATTAACGCAATAAATTATAATTGTTGAATTACTACTTCCAAATTAAACACATTTAATGGTAACACTTTTTATTTCTCCCCCTCCCCCCCCCGTTGGCCTGACGGGTTCAAATCCTAGCAAACATCTCCCAGGGTACCACTCGCTATATTTTTGGAGGGAAACTTTTTTTATCTCCCCCCTGCCTTCCCTCCCCCTGCCGCCATTCGAACGATCGCTCGCTTCTCATTGGTCTATCGGTAAACAACGCGTCTCATTGGACGACGCGCTCAAGGCCCGCCGCCCTCCCCTCGCTCTCGGTCGACCGCGGGCTCGAGGGGCCCTAGTGCGGGCTGCGCGTCGCTCGAGGGGCCCTGAGTGAGGGGAGAGCGTCGCTTGAGGGGCCCGGTGGTGCGCGGCCCGTCTAGACGTTGAGTAAAGTGTATTATCATTTGACTAATGATGGTGATAATGATGATAATATTGATGATGATTGAGTTAGTTGAGTAAGGTTATAATGACTGCGACTTAATCAATAAGGTAAGATTTTGTAATTCTGTATTTATTTTACTTCAATTTACTTCGAGTCAATTTTATGTAATGATTACATTGGAGTTACATTATAATAGCTTAACTACTTATAATATAGAATAATATGTAATATTATTATAATTTATTTGTTTTTATGAAATAGATCGAAATTAGTCGCAGTTTTCGTTGATTTTAGAGTAATTCTTATTGCCATAATATTATATGCCCGTTAAAATATATTAAATTAGACCATTACATATATAATATGCAGCAATGCAACAATTTATTGATAAGCATATATAATTTATATCGACTTAATCGATATAAATATCGATATTAACTTTTATTTCATGTCTATTTATTGGTTATAATTTAATAATACGAAAATATTGATATGTGAATATTAAAGTTGAAGTTTATACTATTAACGTTTAATTTTATGATAAGATAGGCCTACATTATTAGGCCTATATTATTAGGTTAATATTATTAGGCTTATATTATTAGGCCTATATTATTAGGCTTATATTATTAGATCTATATTATTAGGCTTATATTATTAGATCTATATTATTAGGCTTATATTATTAGACCTATATTATTATGCCTATAATAAATGATATTGTCAATTTCGGTTCAAAATTCTAATGTTATAATATTAGCCTAACCAAGACTAAAAATGATAGTATAATAAGCTAATAACCCTAACCCTAACTAATCCTAACCCTAGCAATAACCCTAATTTTAATCCTAAACCGAATCCTAACACTAATGTAGGCATTAAAATTTTATGGTTTTAGTATTTATAAGTAATAGACTTTGCTTAATTTAGTTATAGATTTCTATAAATTCTATAAATAAATTCTAAAAATCGTAAATTCTTAGATAATTAATTATCAATTAGTTAATTGATTAAATCAGAGGATAGGGTTGGAGCTTATTTCGATGCTATTATAAATGAACCTGGGATTTGTAAGAATAATTTTAAAACACAATTTGTAATTTTTAAGTGGACTTTTTCTGACAATAATTACTGTTTTAACAATTTACAATATGATTTTATTAACATAAAAAGTATTTCAATAGTATTTTTATCTACATATATTTGAAATATATTTATATAAAAATAAATATATTTATATTAAATATAGAATTATTTATAAAAATAATAATAGTCGACCTCTAGTTGTTAGTAGGCCTAATAACTTTATCATTTATTATTAAAATAAATGTGAATAAAAAAAAAAAAATAAACAAAATAGTATTTTTACAGACCTATTCATAATTTCAAAACAGGTGGTGGGGGGGGGGAAGTAAAATGAGAAATTAATATGTATTTTTAAATAATTCTAACTGTTTATTATTATTTTTAAATATTAATTAAACGTTTTATTACATCTGTCTATAGTATACATACTCCTCCTTAAAAATATTTAGACTTAATCTAAATTACATAAGTATTTAAATAAATAGGGGGTGGTGGGCCTCCCCGTGCAACCCCCCCCCCCCCTAAATCTTTCTTGACGATATTGTTAATTATAAGCCAAAATTACTGCTAAATATGTCTTAATGTGTAATTATAAATGATAGATCTGTATATTAGACAATATTGTATTGTAATAATTTGATGATAGTAAGTATCTGTCTGTCAGTCTGTCTGTCTGTCCGTCTGTCTGTTTGTCTATCTGTCCGTCCGTCTGTCTGTCTGAGACTAAATATTAAGTGTCTCAGTCTCGAGGTCACAACTTTTATTAAATAAGCTGATGTCACGAGTCAATCATAAAAATATCGCAACTCGCTATAAAACAGCTCGCTTAAATATACATTGCGTAATTAGACTGGCTTAATAAGGCTGGCTTAATAAGGCTGGATTTATTAGACTGACTTAATAAGATTGGCTTAACAAATGAACTGCCTAAAAGATTGGCTTAATTACACTGGCTTAATACAGCTTGCCCAAACGCATTGGTCTTAATTAACAGAAAAGAATTGGACAGTTAGACTAAAGTTGATACAATTGGCTTAATAATACTTGTCTAGATTGACTGGCTTAATAAGATTGGCTTATAATAAGGCATGCTTAAACAGACCGGCTTAATTTCTTAACAAGAATTGTCTAATTATAAGACTGTCTTAATATACTGTCTGAGTAAGACTGTCTTAATAAGACTGGCTTAATAAGACTGGCTTAATAAGACTGTCTTAATATGACTGTACTACAAAGACTAGTGTAATAACACTGGCTTAATAATACTGGCTTCAAAGACTGTCTTATTATGACTGTCTTAATATGATTGTCTTAATCAGACTGGAATAAAACGATTGGCTTAATCAGACTGGCTTAATATGACTGGCTTAATATGACTGCCTTCATTTTTATTCGCGTCGTTATATTTTGGATCATTTTTGAAGCAGTTTGGCCAAAAAATGGATAAATTTTGTATAAAAAAAGAGGAACTTAAACTTGAGCCTTTTTGAGAATCGTGTTTGGGGAGTGGGGCGGGGGGGGGGACGACTCTGGTGTACATTTTTGTCAGTATGGAGCGAGATAACAAAATGTTTTTATAATCGGAAATAAAATTACAGATATTTCTGATTATAATCTATAGACACTTTCTTATCCTTTTTTAATTTAATTTTCTAACTTTAATTAGTTCAATTAATTAAATTAATTTCATTTAATTGATTTAATTTCAATTTCAGTTTTAATGTTCAAAGTCTAACTTTATATATCGTTTAAAGTTTATTGTGAAATAAAAATATTTTACTTTTAAATCGTACAAGTTGTGACACTGTTGTATATATAAAACCATTTGTAGGCAATAAAATAACAATTATTTTATACGTTATATTTCTAAAAATAGTTTTTTCTATAGTTTCATTTAAGAGTCTTTTTTATACTTTGTTGCGTGAAAATTTGTGATATAGGCCTACTCGAAGCTTTTTTTATTGCAAATTTAGATAATGTTGCTTGAATATTATTA